>BFEA01000990.1:124339-142498 GCA_003427395.1 Chara braunii
TTGGATTGTTGGACGGACACTCTTCTAAGTCTATTCCCCCTCCCTTCTAAGTCCACACGAGTGAGAGACGATCGGAAGGAAGGAGGATAGAGGTCAATTGGAATGGAACCAAGAGAAAGAATGTGGGCAAATGGATGGCCGGTCGAGGGAATTATAGGAAGGGGGTACTTAGGAAAGGGGAGGTAAAATAGGGAGACCTTGATGAGGGGTTTGAAATAATTATCATATAGGACAAAGGTTGACCTGACCAAAAGGATCGGTTGGTGCCTTTTTATGAAAACAGGGGTCGGGTGCTGAAAACAAGATGGTGCGATGGTTGTCTTCCCTGATCTATACTAGCGGTCCGGAAATGCCAGTAGATGTAAAGGATGGGGTATCGGTCGTCCTCACAGAAAATGGGACGTGAGCGGACCTTGAACCAACGTATCAAACGGTAATGTTGGAAGGAGAGGATGCTTTCTTTTAGATAGAAACAATATGGACTAATGTCAGCTTGACGAGGTTGTCACCAAGTTTAATGGATTTGGAATTCCGAGGGACAGTGGAAGCCCGAGGGTGGATCAACTTGTCGCAAGATGGGGAGAAAGCTATGATCATAGAGTTGGCACTCGGGAATACGCCGGACGAGTTGTTTAGGAAGGCAGAAACAGAGGTTGTATGGGTTGCATGTCAACGGAGGRAAATRGAAATGGAAAAGGTAGACGTAYGGGTGGAACTTGGGGATAGAGGAAGCATGAGGTGATCCGTAAGAACCATGCGATGTGTGCTGCCCCCCTTCTTGGTGGATGCGGTTTTCGGAACTCGGAGCAGGCTAGTGCGGATATGCGAGTCCATGACGAACCTCGGGCTATACCAATGCGCTAGGCAATTTTTTTTTCGGTTATYAGTAGAGATGGGGCCGTTCGAGGGGAACTGGGCGGAGGAGCTGACCGAGATACTAAACTGCCTTAGCATAAACAATATTTTTGTCCCTAGCGTTGTGCATTGGGGGATAGCCTACAGGAATGTGGCAATAGGGGAGACGTTTCTAGATGGGGTAAGGGGGTTGGTATACGACGAGGAGGATGACTTCAGTGATGAAGACGAAGATGAAGAGATAGAGGACTGGGACTTCTAAGAGTGATGGGGTAACTTAACTTAGGAAGGACGGGTGGCCTCATATTGTGCAGGAAAGTGAAAGATGACTAGAGAAGAAAGGATGATGGAATACACCTTCAAAGGTTGGGAACCACGGCGACTCAGAGGAGGAATATAAATGCCTATACCAACAGGAAACGGATGGAGAGGGACCACGTGCGACTGGATTGGGTTTGAGGTTGCCCGRAAATTGTCATATGTATGGATAGAACGGATTTGGAACCYGATAAGGGAAGAAGAAGGTTGGGATGATATAGCAGAAGGCAAGGTAGAGTCAGTAGGAACGATTGTCCTTTCCGAGGATGGATGACACCTGTTTTGCACTATGTTAGCAATGGGACAGGACCCGATGTGGCGTCTAGGGGATGCAGAGGCCCGAACCCGARAAAAAGGCAAGTGGTTCGCCAACGAGGGGTGGGACAAAGTCAGTAGCAGAGTTGTGATGGGAGGATGGAAGGAACTTAAGCCTCCAAGTCTACGGATAACGGCTTGGGTACCAGAGTTCATAGCCGAGTGGTTTGGAGGGTTWGAACACATTTTGGAAGTAGCCGACTCCATGGGAAAGGTGCATATAGAATGTGTCTGGTTGACCTAGGAGTTTTATAGGCTCTCATTGAAATATGGGCTCTTCTACAGAGATAAAGCCGATGAAGTCATCATCGTCCTAAAAATAGGCAGGTATGACCGCCTAGAGGTAGAGGCGGAGTCTTGGGACGCCATAGTTAGTCGGGAGGCGGCGGCCGCACCCTCCTACGTAGACGACGTCTTTAAACTATTTGAGGTGTTGTGGTTCGACTAAACGAGGACGAGGGATCGATCACCGCGAAAAGGCCTGAGTGTGGAGGGTGCTTGTGAATTGAGGTGTAACATAAGAAAGGGAGTGTGTACATTAGGCCGTAGATGGTCCATAAGGATTGAAACAAGGGGGAAGTGGCAGCAACTCGAAAAAGGGGGCCGGGGTAGAACTGTATGTGTATGAGTCGTGGATAGCGGCAAAAACCTGTGTACGATAAGTAGGGAGGGTTGAAAGACTAAAACACAAAAGGCATGGAATCTTGGTGGGTGCAACAATCGGACTAAGAAAGCAGGAAAGGAGACATTGCGAGATGGCCCGGCGAATGACGTTCTGGGAGGATAGACCTCGTGGGATCCTGCCACCAAGAATATCAGAAGGCAGGGTCGAAATAAGCCTGCCGGCAAGAAATACGGTAGGCAATCCGGTAATGGACTGGGTGGGGGTAGAGTTGGTGGAAGATACGGTGTACCTAGTAGTGGAGCTGGAATGGCRTGCGAGAGGGGAGTTCGGGGGCATAGACTTGAACCGCACAAGGCGTGTACATGTGACGGAATCCTTACACCTGTCGGAAGAGGGATGGCGGACCTTTGGGATTGCTTTGCCTTCCGGGGATGACCCCGTGCGAATGTTCGAAGGGGCATGRCAAATAACCTAGCGGGAGGGGTTTGAGTTTGCAGACCCGGAACGAGATGACGTAACGGCGGAGGTAAAAGTCGCAGCGGCGGGGGTTTTCGAGCTGGCAAATGAGGTCATACGGATGAGTCTACCACCCTTCCTGCTAAGACAAATGGGAGGCATAGAACGAGTGGAGCAGGCGGTGAYTGTCGTAACTAGGCTAAATTTTGACGAAGCACTAATATATCGAGAATACTATCGGGCCTTCCTAGAGATGGGGCYTTTCGGGGACGAACAAGGGCGCGAGGTGCTTTGCATTCTTCGAGCAGCGGTAAATACTAGGCCAGAAGTCCCGCAAATAAGTGATGAGACCATGTGAAGAGTCATCCGGCGAGAGGTAGGCCGCGGCGTGACCTACATAGATGATCTCTACCGGCTGTACGAACAGCCAGAGGAGGCTACTGCTTCCGAGGGTATAGAGGGATAGTTGGGACTAGAAAAGAGAAATGAAAACAAGAAGGGCAAGGAAGCCAGTAGGTGGGCAGATTCTGAAGATTGGATGTGACCCTTTCTATGTGAACTATGCAGGGAATCACCAAGGTAACAATGGCAGCAAGACGTGAGTGAGTGGAACGCCAGCCCCGTGTGTGAATGGAACGCCAGGCCCGGTACCCCGGACAACCCTGGAACAACGGTGGACGATGGGAAGTATCCCTCCCGTCGAGTTCTACCTATCCGGGGTTCGACATAGAATTGCGGGCCGTGACTTTGGGAAGGGACGTCGCCTTCATGTTGGTAGAATGTCGGTGGACAGGGATGAGACTGCACCGAGGACCCGGAGACGATCTGTTTTCTAATATGGAAGTTATCGGGACCATGTATTTGCCTGAGATTGGCTGGCACTCGTTGGGGTTAGAGATAGCACAAGGTCACGAGCTGGCACCGATCTTTCGAAGGGTCGCCCGGACGTTGACCCGGATAGGACAATCGGTCAGGGGAAGAAGGAACGTGGGCTTACTTACCCGGGTGGAAATGGGAGGTTGGAGGGAGTTCAGGGCACCGACCACACCGCTGAGATGCCGAGTGCCTCGTTTTATGATAGACCTCGTCTTCAGAAGCCTCGCGAGGGTGCGGGAGCTGGCAGACTCAACGATAGTCTGGGCAGGCCACTTTCCCTCCCCTACCATTAGGATGTTCTACAATGTCGTTGTGGAGCATGGGCCGTTCTGGGGAAACAGGGCCCACGAATTACTAGAAGTCATCCACATCCTGATGTTTTGTGCGCCCCGGCTAGACAGACAGGGTGCGAACGCATAATCCAAAGGGAAATCGAGATAGGGGAGAATTATCTAACGGGGGTGGCTCAACTATTCGAGGAGCCTATCGAACCAGAAGAGCCGCGAGGGCGAGAGCGGGACGAGCATCCTCAGGCGGGTCAATAGGGCAGATCGAGTATAGTTCGCTGCGTACGGAAGTTCGCCGATGGGAATAAGAAAGGGGCCTCGGACCTGGATGCCTAAAACCCACTAGAAAAACAAAGAGGGGGGGGGCAGACTCCTAATGATTCACCATAACCCTGAAGGTCAAAAACAGGAAACACTGCTCGGGAAGACTTCCCCTAGCAGGATGCCTAACCCGGACTCCCTCACATCGGCCGACGGGACAAGGACACTACAAACGAGCTTGTGATAAAGGAAGCCCAGTCACGTTCATAGCTCGGCTGGGCGGCAGGGCGAGTCGTGGCTCCTCCTTAAGGAAGGGCAATCAAGGAAACGGGGATAGGAAAGGAGGCTATAAAAGATAAGCCAACAGAGTTGGGAGCCTAGGGAACCTAAATACCTCGCATTGCGTGTGTCCTGGGAATTTTTTGGCTTATGCAGAACTAGGCAAAATGGCAACGGAGGAGGAGACAAATAACCGTAAGAGTGAAGGAGAACCAGGCTTAGGAGGCAGTGCCGCACAAAACGAAGGGGGGCAGAAGGAGAGAGAATCGATAAATCCGGATGGTACCAAAGGGAACCGGAAGGAAATCTCCACAGGAGAAAGTTCGGGGAAAGCCAGGGGAAGCAGGCAAGGGACTCAGGGGACCAAGGAAGGCAGAAATAAGGATAGGACAAGCCCCTGAAACTCGGAAGGAGCCATGCCTAAGAAAGTAAAGGTCACGGATATGAGGCGCAAACTAGCCGAGATAGAAAAGAAGACCGCGGAATACAAGGAAAGATTGATTGAGGAAATGATGACTGGGCACGAAGAAGGTCCTCTGCAGGAGGAACCCCAGAACGAACGGAAAGCCAGCCAAGGTGGAACTGGACAAGGGGATAAAGGTAGTCACCGTGGGGGAACGCCAAGCAAGAGAAGGAAAGAGAGAGAGAACTCTCCGGGGATGGAAGCAAAAAAGGCTACGACTCCGCCAGCCATGGATAGTAGGGCTAACCGCCTGCCGATCACGCCAGCAGTAGCACGAGGATGCGAAGGACTTTGGAGCCTTAGCGAGAGAGTGTTGGGATGGTTTGACCCGGAAGGAACTATGAAAACCAGGAAGGGACAGAAGGCCGACAAGGAAAGTCCGGATAACAGTATGGCAGGCGAGGCCAGCAGCTGTGAGGGCGGCCTTAAGAAGATAGTGTCGTCCCTCGCGCGAGCACTAAACAAAAATCAAAGCTACCTAGTGGATGCTAAGAAAAAGTTGACGTTTGATGGGGCGAACATCACGAAATTCCTGATAGATTACGAGAATCTGGCTGCATTGTTGAAATGGACCGAAGAAGAGAAGATGGACCACCTGGGGCAGCATGCGTCTTTGAGCCTAGGACGGGACATAATTGTCATTGTGGCCGCGAGCCGGTCTTGGAAAAAAACCCGAGATGTGATGATGATAAAATATCTGGCAGCAGAGAAGATGGCAACGGAGGCCGATTTAGCGACAGTCCTGAGGAAGAACTTCGCAACGTAAAATGACTTCCTACGGGAGTTTACTTTGGTAGCACTAAGGATCCCCGGGGTCACGGACCGGATAATGAGCAAGTATTTCCTCAGGCAGTTCTCCGAGTTTGTCAAAGACAAGATCTGTCAGCTGACCAATAGACGAGCAATATCGTAAACACGCGAGATGTTGATTTTAGCACGGTAACAGATCGGGCTGAGAAAATGGTAGTAACAGACATGTTGGCCTTGCTCAAGGAAGGGGAGGTCATAGACTTGACCAGTAGGATGGGCGACAAGGTAAAAAAGGGGATTGAAAGCCTACACGAACGGGTGCACGGAGTCGACAACAAGATTGAAAGGATGGAGAGCGTGCTACTAGTTATGCAGGCACAAGTATCCCGTCCCCCCCTCCCGCCCCAGGAAGCAGTAGTTCCACCAGGGGTAGCCAATCGTGGATATGGACGCAGAGATCCTGCCAACGAACAATGCAAATACTGTACCGCAGTGGGGCATTTTGTGCGGTCATGTCCAAAGCTAAACCATGACATACTGAAAAGGAGGTATACCAGGTCATTAAAGGGGGAGATATTTGGACCACAGGGGGAACGGGTGAACTGGAACTCGCCAGGAGGAATGCGGAGAGCCCTCGTCATGCTCAACGGGTTAGAAATAACAGCCATAAAAGTCGAACCGGTGGGCGAGATCATTTGGGATCAACTCCGGGGGCGCGGGCCTCAGGTCAACTTCATTCTGGAAAGCAACGGACGGGATAGGGTAAACGCGACTACTCAACTAGGGATAGCTGGGAGAAGGATTATCCGTGACGCCGTAATGGAGGAGGTTGCTGGAAGTTCAGAACCCCAGGCAGAGCCATAGGCCGAGGAACCGGAAAAGTTCTCTGGGAAGCCTAGGGAAGAGGAGCTTGCGGACAAGGTTACCGCCGCTAAGAAGAAGTTTTGGTATCAAATCCTGATCTTAACCTTGCCTGAGCTCGATGATACCATTAGCAAGTTACTAGGAACCATGGTGTTGGTGTCTTTTCAGACAATGCTGCAGGCTAGCCCTAGGTTGCTCAAAGGGCTCAGACAACTGTTGACTCGGAGGCGAGGAGGAAATAGGCGACAACCCCGAATTACCGGAAGGGGAGAGAGAGGAGAAAGCTCCGCAAGAAGTGGCTTACCTTCAGAGGAGTGGAGGATCTCGAAAAAGTTTTTGCGGACATTTGTTTGAGCTTGCCCGACCGGGAGGGCGGCGAAGTCATGAGATCACCACCCGGGACAAAGCTTAGCTTTCATGCACTGCCCGTAGGGAAACTGAAAATCCAAATCGGGACTCATCATACCGACGCGTTAGTAGACGGGGGAGCAAAAACCACTCTCATAAGATGAGATTTCGTAACGATCACAGGATGTACGGTAAACAAGGAAGGAACAGGGAGCATCCGGGGAGCTAGCGGGGAAATCCCGTTCGCTGGGTACGTCACGAAGTGTGTTGTGAAGGCAGGGGTTAGGGAATCAATCTGGTCGTTTCAGCGGATGAGAGTAATGGAGGAAATGAACCACGATATAATCCTCGGGAGACCGTGGTGCACGAACGTGGAGATGATAGGCATGCACTTGCACGATGGCTCGTACATGGTAGACATAGAGGACCATGTGACCGGCCGGGGAGAGCTCCTCCGACTCCTTGGAACGGGAGGAGAACCCCCGAAGGGGAAATTGGCAATATGGTCCCCGTCGTTCGAGGATAGCACAAGAAAAGGGGCTTTCGCATGGATGGAGGGTATGAGAGAAAGGGTAGAAATCATGATTGAGGAAGCATTCAACAAGAAGGAGTGGATCAAGATGGGCCTGCCCCAGAAGAAGAGGAGGCAGGAGGACGAAGTCCTAGGTGTTATGGTAGCGGAAAAGGAGTCAGAGGTCGAACTTGGTGCTAGCCTGCCCAAACGGAAAGAAGTACGCATAGACGTGCCAGAAATTGCACTCGAGATCCCCGATCTATTACAACTCATCAAGGCCCTCAGATATCACAAGGTAGGAGTGAATTTGGCAGCTTTGGCCAAGTTCGAAAGAGAGGTGCAAAAGGGATATTGCCTGAATGGAAAACTAGTTAGTATGCAACCACGAGTCGTAGAGGCGACGGGGGCGATTCCGAACTGTTCATTTTTTAGGAGAAAGATCCCGGAAGGAAGTATTCGAAAGTACAAGTCGGTAGGGAAGAAAGCAAAACCGGTCTCGATCCTTCTAGAAGCATCAAAGGAAGAGGCTATTGAGAAGGAGGAAGAGGTTCATCGAGTAATCCGAGAAAGAAGGACGACGGAGGGACACCGGATACCAGACAATGAAGATAGGGATAGACGGGTTCTTAACGGAAGAAGAAACTCGCCTGATCAAAAGGATATGCCATGAGTTTCACCTGGCATTTGCCTCTAGTGATCACTAGAAGGGACGACTGGATGTGAAGTTGATCCCTCCGATTAGAATCCACATGGTAGAACATGAGTATTGAAATGACAAGGGGTCATCCTATGAATTTGGGATAGCAGGAGACGTAACAGACCTCCTCCGAATAAAGATGGACTCCTTCGTTGCAGAGCCTACAGCATCGCCATACGCAAATCGGTGGTTCGTCTTTCGAAAGCCTAACAAGACACTAAGGTGGATTCAGGACCTGCAAAAGTTGAATGCGGTAACCATTCGGGATGCTGGCTCGCTACCTCAGGCTGACTTATTAGCAGAATCGCACGCTGGTTGAAGCATTTACTCCCTGATAGATTTGTACTCAGGGTACGACCAGCTTCCATTGGATGTTCGGGACAGGCCATACATTGCTATGCACACCCCCGTAGGCCAACTACAGATGCAAGTGACCCCTATGAGATTCACAAACGTGGTGGTCGAAGCGCAACGCATGATGCTCGCCGTGGTCGGGGACATGTTCCCAAAAAAATGTGAGTCTTACATCGATGACAATCCGATCAAAGACGTGCAGGAGAAGGACGAGACGGAAGTCCAACCAGGGATCCGACGTTTTGTATGGAACCACCTGCAGGACATCAAGGACTTACTCCGCCGGTTCCTGGTATACAACATTACGGCTAGTGGACCAAAGAGTATCCTAGCGGTACCGGAGGTAACTATACTAGGATTTCGTTGCGGTGCTTACGGCAGGAAGCCGGATCCGACAAAGACCGACAAGATATCACAGTAGTCGACACCACTGCGCACGACGACGGAGGTAAGGGCATTCCTAGGCGTAGTCGGCTTTTGGAGGATCTTCATTAAGAACTTTGCCAAGATTGCTGAGCCTATCCGGGCTATGATCAGGGAAGAAGAAACCATGGATTTGACGGAGGAGCGAGAAGGAGTTGTCCAAAGGCTCAAGGACATATTGACATCTGAGACAGTCGCCCTGTCCGCACCTTGTTTTAATGACTAAGTGGGACGAACCATTATCCTAGAAACGGATGGAGGACCTTTGGCCATAGGAGGTGTGTTGATTCAAAGGGATGAGGGAGGAAAATAGAGGCCGATTAGGTTCGAAAGTAGAACCGTGAACTCCGCAGAACGGCGATACTCGCAATTCAAGAAGGAAGTCCTAGCCATCCTGCATTGCCTTAAGACCTTTCACGCCTACCTATTTGGGAGGCGGTTCATCTTAAGGATCGATCCGACGAATGTCGCAGAGGCTCTAAAGAATTACAGGCCTATAGATCCGACGGTAGGGAGATGGGTAGGATTCATCTGGCAGTTCGATTACAAGATCGAACGGATTGCTGGAATCCGCAACAAGGCAGATGGGCTGAGTCGGGTTTGCATCACTCCCGAAGGGATGGAGGATGCAGAGCCCATAGACGCATTCCTCGAATACGAAGGAGGGACTCTGGCGGTGGATAACGAAATGATAAGCGAGGGATGCACATCGGGATAACTATTGATCCATGCTTTGGAGAAGGGGCCACCCGCCGTAGTAGCAGAACTTAGAGAAGGACCAGTTACCACTCGAGAGCGCAGAGAAGAAAAGGACTCATTGGGAGCGATAGTATGATCAAAAGAGGAACTAATAACAATGGCGGTCGAGGGAGCCCGGAAAACAGTGATGAGCTTAGTGGAATCTTGGGAAAGGAAAGAGTTGCAAAGGGTGGTAAACCAGATGCAGCGAGAAAAGGATGGGGGCAAGGAAGGAGAGGAGTTTTTCTATGTTCAATCATACGAAGGGTCTTTCAGGAGGTCGGGCTGTTATTGGTAGGGAACAAACAACCTACGGAAGTCAGTATTAAAGCAAGAGAAGAAGCCGAAAGGTACGTCCTAAGGGGCGGGCATTTGTTCCGAAGGGAGGAAGGTGCTATGCCCAGAAGGGTTGTGTGYGGAAGATCTAGKCAAGYAGACGTTATCTAGGCAATGCACGATGGGTTGGCTGGAGGTCATCGGTCGTCCAAAGGAACGCTTGCAAAGATGACGCCACTCTATTATTGGCCAGGCATGGCAGGCATGGTCGCCATATACTGCCAGACTTGCCTTATTTGCCAAGAACGAAGCTCGGTGCGGGTCTTCGAGCCGCTTAGACCAACGCGGGTGCTAGGGCCGGGGCATCTGGTCCACCTCGACCTTGCGGTCATGCCTGTATCAACGGATGGGTACAGATATATCTTGGATGCACGAGACAACCTGAGTGGGTTCGTGGAGGCAGTCACCATCAAGAAAAAGACAGGGAGGAGCGTGGCGGACTGGATAGAAGACTTCTACTTGAGGCATCCGTTCGTCAGGAGGTTTATAGCAGACAATGGGACGGAGTTTGTGAACCAAGAAGTATTGGGGATGCTTAAGAGACTCTGCGTACCGATCAAACTCATCGAGCCGTATCACCCTGAGGCCAATGCATCTGTGCAAAGGGGGCACCGAACCTTGAAGAACACGATTGCAAAGCTCGCAGCGGACCATCTGGGGAACTAGCCTAGGCATCTTAAGCAGACTGTCTTTGCAGAGAATAGGACCCCTAAAAGGACAACAGGATGTATCCCGGTAGAGCATTGGTACGAAAGAGAGATCGACTTTCCTGTGGAAGCCTTGGTACCTACCTGGAATAGGTTAGATGAAGATCCGCAAATGACCACTGAACAGTTAATCGAGGCAAGATGTCAACAAATCCTCAAGAATGAGGAGGTCATGAAAGACATCGCCAACCGGGTACTAGACAGCAGAATGAGGGATAAAACAAGGTGGGACCAGGTTAAGAATGTCAGAAAGGAGCCACTTCAAGTGGGAGAGATGGTATTGCTAAGGAACTCGGCACTAGAAAGTACTTGGTCGGGACAGCTGGGAAAGAGGTTCAAAGGCCCCTACCGGGTCGCCAAGCGGGTGGGACTTGACACCTTCGAACTGGAAGATTTGGATGGAACTGGATTGAAAGGACCCTTCCCGAAACAACGATTGGTCAGGTTTCTAAGCCGGGACCCAGAGGAACAATGGCTTTAGGAGGCCGAAGATAAGGAAACTGAGGGGCCACAAGCTAAAGACTGACCACAACCTTGCCCACACTATGGTTCGTCTCTGACCATGTTCATGAGACTGTCATTTTTTTGGGGACTGACGCTTTGGCTTTGACTGAAAGGCAGCGTGACTTGGGGGGTTGCAATATCTGGCTTGTGTGACAACGGGAAGGGATGTCTGGGGCATTGTACCATAGTTTTTGATGGAAAAACAATGGGGTCATCACGAACGACGCATTCACATGCATAATAGGGGCATGCTGTGAAGGATATTGGGAACATTCTGAGAAAAAGGGGGGGGACTACCTACCAGACTGAGGGAATGGGTGCATGCGGGGCTTTGCGGGTGTTGTTTTGTTATACAGGGTCTAAAGAAAAAGAGAAGATGGAGTTCGGTGACGAAAATGACAGCGGGGCAATCAACAGGCCTACCGGAGGGGAGGGAGCAGGACCAAGCCAAGGGAGGAGAGCGGCAAAGAGAAAGTTGTATATAGGACTCATGGGTGGCCCAGTGGTAGGCAGGGGCGGAAGGAAATGCTTGTGTAGGAAGAGGGAGGCAATACAGAGATGGGAAACAAGGTTCAGGTCTCTGACGAGGAAGGAGTCAACAGGGGCAAGCGACGTGAGACTTGGCATGGGGGAAGTGAGGGGGGACAAGACATGCGCGACAAATATGAGGAGGCTGAGGAAAGAAGAGAGAGCCCGCTTGAAGGACGAAGCAGCCACGACAGTTTCGAGGGGTATGGGACGGGGACAGAGATTCCTTTTACCTACGATCCAAAGAACCTTGCAGGTGAATATAGCCCCATACAGACAGAAGACGAGGAGGACGAGGAGGAGGATGTGCGAGAAGTCATAAAAATCAGCAGCGGGGATGAGAGGGACAAGATCTCGAGGCCTAGGGAAGAAGTGCGGTCTCCGATGCACCAGCCGGGCGACGGGGCTTTACGATGGGAGGACGAGTTTGGGCCAACGCCCAGTCATTGGTTTCAGCAATAGACCAATGTGATTAGGCACAAATGGATTATCAAGACTCGGGAACTCGCAAGGGCAGGGGTGGAAGCCACACCACTGAATTTTTTCAAGAAGGTAGAGTTACGGAAAATTGTAAGGATGAAAAGAGAAATCGAGGCCTACGGCCTGGGGGTTAGGAAGCCTGCCGAGGAACAAGGTGGACAAGGAACTGGGCAGGCAACAATATAAACTAGGTGTTGACTTAGCATTGAAAAGGATCGCTGCTTTTCTGTCTGTGGAGACATGAGAATGACGAAAACATGTACCGTATGGGCAAGCTTGCTAAGGATGAAGTGAAAGGAGGGTCAGCTAAGGCTGTGTCACGATAAGATAGAAGATAGTTTTGAGGCTACTTTTTGGATGAGCTACCTTAGGTACATAAGACAAAGACATGGGATTTAGGAAGAGACTAATTGGGAGAGGGAGTATTGTGAATTCAGGACGGAATAAGGATTATGCTTTTGAGAGGGGAAAACCTTGAGTACGGATTGACGAGCGAACCACGACATTGAATGATTGGTCGAGTACGAGAGAGGTTAGGGAACCTGTGGAAAGGAATGCCCCTAACAAGGCTGTTCGACTTGAAAATGGAAAAGAATGGCCCTAACCAGGCTGTTCGACTTGAGAATGGAAAGGAATGACCCTAACCAGGCTGTTCGACTTGAGAATGGAAAAGAACAACCCTAACCAGGTTGTTCGGGAATGACCCCTGACAAGGGTCATTCGTTTTGAAATAGGCACTGGGGTCTCCTGCATATTTGATTGAGAAAGGTCGATTGAGAATGTGCTGGAATGAGCAATAAGAGATGGAAAAGGCCGATGAGTCGGTCATTGAAATAGCCAAAGGATGGATGAGAGAAATGGAAAAGGCCGGTGGGTCGGTCATTGAAATAGCCAATGGATGAATGGAAGAGATGGAAAGGGCCGGTGGGTCGTTCATTGAAATAGTCAATGGGATGAATGGAAGAGATGGAAAAGGTCGGTGGGTCGGCCGCTGAAATAGCTATGGGGGCGGAAGAAAGGTATGAATGAGAAGGACAGGATAAAGAAGGCGGAGCCTTAAAACCGAGAAGGGCAGGGACCGTTGGGACGGTCACAGAGATTGGGTGCTGAGGAATGAGAGAATTTAGGAGTGAATGGGCGGAAGGGACAGTCTTGAGAAATGACTATTGAGAAAATGACCGTCAGACCGGCCATGTGGGTGGCCTTGTTGATGAGAGGCTGTCGAACCAACCATGATAATCAGCCTTGGAGTAGCATGGGATTGAGTGTTTTGAAGATTAAATATTGCATTGCATAGCCAGGGGACCCTAGGCAACTTGATGTGAGGTCGTCGGGCTGACCATGGAAATAGCAAGAGATTGAGCTTTCTTTTTTTCTAGTCTCAGGTCTCAACATAAAGGGGATAGCAATGCCTGCATCGCGACCCCAAGACCTCTACCCGTTAAGGGAAAAGTCTCAGCGCGACCTGCTCCTCATAAGAAGGAATAAGGGTTGAAGGACCAAAGCACCTCTCTCTTTGATTGATGCTGGCCTTCCGGAACCAACCCCGACAACGAGCTCTAGTCGGGGAGTTCAAACTGCGCCTCATGTTGAAACCTAAACGTGAAGGGCGTGGTGCCAAATGGGCGAGAGAGCCATTCTTTTTCCTAAGTCTTATTTTTTCTCCCCAGCCACACGCCATGCCGTAGAGGGGCGGCACGACCTTTTGGAATGGACCACGACCGCTCGCGTTAAGTTGAGCAGCACTTTCCAAAAGGAGGAATCGGGCGTGGTACCGGATGGAAGCCACAACCACCACAGGGCGAGTAACATCGCTCTGCCGGATCATTACAACCGTTCTGGGACTAACCGCGAGGTCTTCGTAACTGCACTCGTAGACTAATAGAGAGCCCCAACTCTCTTGAAAGGAAGAGGCCGGATCCAAGAAAACACCGCTCGAGAGGAACAATTCGCGAGAAAGCACTTACGGCAAGATGGGGTCCTGGGAGGCTTGGAGTGGACCTACCTTCCAGATGTGGGGTGGTACCTCAGTAATGACGCCGGTCTCGTAAGCAACAAAAAGTCGGACTTGAGTAGGGGATGAGGTGAGTTATCAGCAGGGGGAGGACTGATCACCCTTCCTTTGTGGGGCGGATGGGCCGGCATCCGTCTACTCAGCTGGTGGGCCAAGGTCTGCGTACCTCCGAGAGGGAACTAGTCGTGCGATGGGGACATAACATTTTGAGTGGGGGGAAGGTGTGCCATCTACCGAAGAAAAATCGTGCAAAAGAGAAGCATACCATGAGCGTAAGAATGAATGAGTAATTGACTTTGCGCAAGCTTGAGAAAAGGCTGGCAAGATGTCCAGAAGAAAAGAATGGATGAGTAATTGACTTTGCGCAGGCTTGAGAAAAGGCTTGGCAAGATGTCCAGAAGAAAAGAATGAATGAGTAATTGACTTTGCGCAGGCTTGAGAAAAGGCCTGGCAAGATGTCCAGAAGTGAAACGGATGAATAATTGACGTTGCATGAGCATGAGAGAAGGCCTGACAGGATGTTCAGAAAAGAAAAATATGTAAAATTGGTTTTGCGTAGACCTAAGGAAAAGTCTGGCAAGATGCGCAGAAAAGAGATACAGGTATAATGAATTTTGCATGAGTATGAGAGAGGCCTGGCAAGAGGCCAGAAGAAAGATGTGAATAAGAAGACAGAGTAACACGCATTTTTAAGCCTGGATACGAGAAAGGACGAATGAGGATGACATACATAAGCTGGGCAAAATGACATGGGAAAAATACAGGGGAACTGGCTAAGCATGAGACTGAGGAAAGAATGACGGGAGAATATGGATTGCACGGGCCGAAAAGTAAATTATTTTTTATGATTCTAAGAGTAATGAATGAGGCGAGACCAAAATGGTTTCTGCTCGAGAATGTTTTCTCAATGAAATGGGAAGATAGATTTGAGATTACGAAGCACTTAAGGGGAGTTGTGTCGGGGCTCACTGATTCGAAGTGGGTATCACCACAGCAAAGACGGAGGTTGTACTGGACGAACATCTCCCTTTCAGAGCAAAGGCCTGACATTGAGTCACATCCGAAAACTTGCCTAAAATTTGTTATCAACAAAGTCAAGGTATAAAATGAGAAAACCAATTGTGTTATGACAACAAATAGGCATCCTAGGAATAAAACCAACATACCAGTAGTTAAGTACATAAAGCAAGGAGAGCCCCGTCTGCTTCATGTTACTGGAGTTGAAAGAATTATGGGTTGCTCTGCTGGTATACAGAATCTACTAAAGAGGAAGTTTGCATCTCAATTGAGGGAAAAATAAAAAGGCAGAGCTATGACGGAAATGAGCAACCTGGTCTAAGTTGTAGAACCTTCGACTCCCCCATACCCTCCTCCACCCCAAGGGGCGGAAGCTAAGGAATGGGAAAAGAACGAAACGGACCCTGGCAAACTAACCATCCATAACATCTCATCCCCCTCTCTCATTTATTTCCTCCAAAACTCGCTCACAAGAGATTGGTGCGCGATGAGGACATCGCGAATGAGTGAGGGGAATGTGTCGGGACTGGTGGGTCCCGAATAACTTCCCATCACTCGAGAGATTGAATACGGACAATTTGTGCACAACAGTGAAATCTGGAGAAAGGAAGCAGGAGAGAGAAAAGACAAAGGATTAGGCCGCAAAAGGGAGTGATGTCCTAAGGAGAGAACCACAGGAGGAAAGAACTAGTGACGGCAAGCAAGCGAGCGCCAGAACGGGGGCACATAGAACATAGCAGAAGGTTGGGAGGGTCATCGGAATGCAATAAGACTAAGGCCAAAGGGCCCTTTGAACTAGCAATGGCAGAGCGACAACAATAAGGGAATGAGGAAGTCGAGGGATGGGCGGCCAAAAACCGTGGGAAGCCAGGAAATGACGGGCCAACGTGGGGGCCACCTACGGTAGCCTTGGAGCGGAAGCCCACGACCAAAGAGATCGGCACGCACAAGGCGCGGGGAAAGACTAAGGAGAGGGGTCGCTATGGGGCGACAAGACGCCCAAGGGGCATGGGACACCTCGGGGAAAGACACCCGAGGCCACGTGGGACTAAGTAAAAATAATGGCATCCCAGGCGAAATGTGTCGGGGACCACCGGCGGGACTAAGTGTCGGGGACCACCGGCGGAACTAAGTGTCGGGAACCACCGACGCGACAAGTGGCGGGGACATGTGAAAGTCCCAAGAAGAAACGACGGCACCACATGAGGAAAAAATAATAAATGCAAGGTGCACCGTCAAGATCGACATCTTGACGGCCAAAAATATTAGCACCACTAGTGCAAGCACTAGTGATGACAAACGGGAAGGCCAAAAGGAAAAGGAAAAGTAAAGAAACCTGAAGTGGGAGGCATGGGAGCAATCCGAAAAATCTCGTACCAGCCTCCCTCAAGAAAATAGAGTCAAATAAGACCCGATGTGAAAAATAGCCCTCCGGGAGAAAATCGGAGTAGGAGGGACCATTGTGGGAGAAATGTAGGAGTAAAAGGAGGCTCCCATGGGCACGGGAAGGTCATTATTGCAGTCCGAGAAATAACGGACTGCACCATGGGCATAGAGAGGGTCAAAACTAAGAGGAAGAGGCTAGAAAAGGGCCTTAACGACCACTTGACACTTGGCATGCTAGAAAAAAGAGAGAAAAGAAAAGAAAATGTGGAAGAATAAGATAAAAAGAGTGAGAGAGAGTGAGTGAGTTGGCCGTCAGTAGGGACTCCCATAGGTAGGGACTGACAGGTCCCTACTGTCCAAGAAAGGAGGAGAAAAGAAAAGAAAAGAAAAGAGAAAAAGGCCTTAACGGTAAAAAACGGTCACTTGGGGAGATTCATCCGTGACCAGATTCATTCTCGAATATGGCGGTTACAAAGGACTTTGATTTTCTTTGATTTTTGCAGAGAAAATCAAAGAAAATCAAGGCCTCTTGTAACCGGAATAAAACAGAATACATGTATGTTGTGATGTTTCGGATATTACTTAGATGATCTCTCCTTTGTGTGCATGAGTTTTCCACTAAATCTAGCTTCTCATTGAAAAGATCATGCTTGATGTGATGATCCAGATCTTACTTAGTTGATCTCTTCTCTATGTGCATGTGCTTTCCACTAAGTCTAACTTCTCATTGTCATGTTCATGTGTGTTGTGATGTTCCGGATCTTACTTAGTTGATCTTTTCTCTATGTGCATGTGGTTTCCACTAGTTCTAACTTCTCATTGTCATGTTCATGTGTGTTGTGATGTTTCGGATCTTACTTAGTTGATCTCTCCTCTATGTGCATGTGCTTTTCACTACATCTAGCTTCTCATTGTCAAGATCATGCTTGATGTGATGATCCGTATCCTACTTAGTTGATCTCTTCTCTATGAGCATGTGCTTTCCACTAAGTCTACCTTCTCATTGTCATGTTCATGTGTGTTGTGATGTTTCGGTTCCTACTTGGTTGATCTCTCGTCTATGTGCATGTGCTTTCTACTAGATCTAGCTTCTTATTGTCATGTTCATGTGTGTTGTGGTGTTCCGGTTCTTGCTTAGTTGATCTCTCCTCTATGTGCATGTACTTTCCACTAGTTCTAGCTTCTCATTGTCATGTTCATGTACGTTGTGATGTTCTGGTTCTTACTTAGTTGATCTCTCCCCTGTGTGCATATTCTTTGTATTAGTTTTAACTTCTCATTGTCAAAGTTCATGTAGGTTGTGATGTTCCGGTTCCTACTTAGTTGATCTCTCCTTTATATGCATGTGCGTTCCACTAGTTCTAGCTTATCATTGTCATGTTCATGTATGTTGTGATGTTCCGGTTCTTACTTAGTTGATCTCTCCCCTTTGAGCATATGCTTTCCACTAGGTCTAGCTTCTCATTATCAAAGTTCATGTATGTTGTGATGTTCCGGTTCCTACTTGGTTGATCTCTTATCTATGTGCATATGTTTTTCACTAATTGTCAAGTTCATTTGTGTTGTGATGTTCCGATTGCTACTTAGTTGATCTTTCCTCCATGTGCATGTGTTTTTCGCTAGTCCTAGTTTCTCATTGGGAAGTTCATGTGTGTTATAGTATTTGGTTCATACTTAGTTGATCTCTTACTAAGAGATGAGTAGCCTACTACGGGTGATGACTTGATTAGGATTAGAAATCTCTTCTCTCTCTCCTTTTCCCTC
>BFEA01000990.1:150202-174481 GCA_003427395.1 Chara braunii
TCGGAGGATCTCCTATTAACATGTGAGTGAAGAACAAGAGTTTAAGTAGCCTAAATCACAAGTAACCAACATGACATCATCCATTGAAGAATCGGGACACTACCAACTAGTATGTGAGTAAAAAGCAAGAGTTTTAGTAGCCCATATCACAAGTAACCAACGTGAGATCATCCATAGAAGAATCGGAGCACTACCTACTAATGTGTGAATGAAAAACAAGAGATTAAGTAACACAAATCACAAGTAACCAGCATGAGATCCTCCATAGAAGAATTGGAGCACTACCTACTAGTATGTGAATGAAAAACAAGAGTTGCACTAGGCTATCTCACAAGATTTGAGCAAGAGATTATCCATGGAAGAATCAGAGGATCTCCTACTAACATGTGAGTGAAGAACAAGAGTTTGAGTAGCCCAAATCACAAGTAACCAACATGACATCATCCATTGAAGAATCGAAGCACTTCCTACTAGTGTCTGAGTGAAAAGCATGTGTGTGAGTAGGCTGGATCACCAAGATTGCATCAAAGATCATCCATAGAAGTAGCGGTGCACTAACTAGTGTGTGAGTGAAAAGCATGAGTGTGAATAGGGTAGATCACCAAGATTGCATCAAAGATCATTCATGGTGGTAGCGGTGCCCTACCTACTAGTGTGTGAGGGAAAAGCATGAGTGTGAGTAGGCTAGATCACCAACATTGCATCAAAGATCATCTTTAGAAGTAGCGGTGCACTACCTACTAGTGTGTGAGTGAAAAGCATGAGCGTGAGCAGGCCGGATCACCAAGATTGCATGAAAGATCATTCATAGAAGTAGCGGTGCACTACCTACTAGTTTGTGAGTGAAAAGCATGAGCGTGAGCAGGCTAAATTACCAACATTGCATCAAAGATCATCCACAGAAGTAGCGGTGCACTACCTACTAGTGTGTGCGTAAAAAGCATGAGTGTGAGTAGGCTGGATCACCAACATTGCATCAAAGAACTTTCATGGAAGTAGCGGTGCACTACCTACTAGTGCGTGAGTGAAAAGCATGAGTGTGAGCAGGCTAAATCAAAAGTAACCAAAATGAAACCATCGATTGAAGAATCGGAGCACTACCTACTAGTGTGTGAATGAAAAACAAGAGATTGAGTAGCCCATATCACAAGTAACCAACATGACATCATCCAAAGAAAATTGGAACACTACCTACTAGTATCTGAATGAAAAACAAGACTTGCACTAGGCTATCTCATAAGATTTGCGCATGACATCATCCATGGAAGAATCGGAGGATCTCTTACCAACATGTGAGTGAAGAACAAGAGTTTGAGTAGCCCAAATCACAAGCATCCAACATGACATCATCCATAGAAGAATCAGAGCACTTCCTACTGATATGTGAGTGAAAAACAAGAGTTTTGGTAGCCCAAATCACAAGTAACCAGCATGACATCATGCATAGAAGAATCGAAATACTACCTACCAGTATGTGAGTGAAAAGCAAGAGTTTGAGTAGCTTAAATCACAAGTATCCAACATGAGATCATCCATAGAAGAATCGGGCCGCTACCTATTAATGTGTGAGTGAAAAACAAGAGTTCTAGTAGCCTAAATCACAAGTAACCAACATGACATCAGCCATAGAAGAATCGGAATACTACCTACTTGTATTTGAGTAAAAAGCAAGAGTTTGAGTAGCCCATATCAAAAGTAACCAACATGAGATCATCCATAGAAGAATTGGAGCACTACCTACTTGTGTGTGAATGAAAAAACAAGAGATTGAGTAGCAAAAATCACAAGTAACCAACATGAGATCCTYTGTAAAAGAATCGGAACACTACCTACTAGTATGTGAATGAAAAACAAGAGTTGCACTAGACTATCTCACAAGATTTGAGCAAGAGATTATCCATGGAAGAATCGGAGGATCTCCTATTAACATGTGAGTGAAGAACAAGAGTTTAAGTAGCCTAAATCACAAGTAACCAACATGACATCATCCATTGAAGAATCGGAGCACTTCCTACTAGTATGTGAGTGAAAAACAAGAGTTTGAGTAGCCCAAATCACAAGTAACCAACAAGAGATCATCCATAGAAGAATCGAAGCACCACCTTGTAATGTGTGAATGAAAAACAAATGATTGTGTAGCCCTAATCACAAGTAAGCAACATGACATCTTCCCAAGAAGAATCGGAACACTACCTACTAGTATGTAAGTAAAAAGCAAGAGTTTGAGGAACCCAAATCACAAGTAACCAACATGAGATCATCCATAGAATAATCGGAGCACAACCTACTAGTGTGTGAATGACAAACAAGAGATTGAGTAGCCCAAATCACAAGTAACCAATATGAGATCCTCCATAGAAGAATCGGAGCACTACTTACTAGTATGTGAATGAAAAACAAGAGCTGCACTAGACTATCTCACAAGATTTGAGCAAGAGGTCATCCATAGAAGAATCGGAGGATCTCCTACTAACATGTGAGTGAAGAACAAGAGTTTGAGTAGCCCAAATTGCAAGTAACAAACATGACATCATTCATAGAAGAATCGGAGCACTTCCTACTAGTAAGTGAGTGAAAAACAAGAGTTTGAGTAGCCCAAGTCACAAGTAACCAACTAGAGATCATCCATAGAAGAATCGGAGCACAACCTACTAGTGTGTGAATGAAAAACAAAAGATTGAGTAACTCAAATCACAAGTAACCAACATGAGATCCTCCATAGAAGAATCGGAGCACTACCTACTAGTATGTGAATGAAAAACAAGAGCTGCAGTAAGCTATCTCACAAGATTTGAGCAAGAGATCATCCATGGAAGAATCGGAGGATCTCCTACTAACATGTGAGGGAAGAACAAGAGTTTGAGTAGCCCTAATCACAAGTAACAAACATGACATCATTCATAGAAGAATCGAAGCACTTCCTACTAGTAAGTGAATGAAAAACAAGAGTTTGAGCAGCCCAAATCACAAGTAACCAACTAGAGATCATCCATAGAAGAATCGGAGCCCTACCTACTAGTGTGTGAATGAAAAAGAAGAGATTGAGTAGCCCAAATCACAAGTAACCAACAGAACATCATTCATAGAAGAATTGGAACACTACCTACTAGTATGTTAGTAAAAAGCAAGAGTTTGAGTATCCCAATAAGAGGGAGAAGATAAAAAATGAAGAAGAGGAAGAAGAAGAAGATGGAGAATGAGTAGATAAAGAGGAAGAAGAAGAAGAAGAACGATAAGAAGAAGAAGAAGAAGAAGAAGAAGAAGAAGATGAAGAAGATGAAGATGCATCGTCTTCCTTCCACTCACCTTGTCAATGTCTTGGAGATGGAGTGTCAATCTTGATGAGGTTTTCCTCCTCCTCGCACAACTCCTCCTTGGCTATGGTTCCCTCTTTCTTCAAGCCTCTCTCCTTCCTTTCTCACTTCTTTCCAAGTTGCCTCAAACTCCCATCACCATGGTCATGAAGTCCTCCCCTCTAGGAGGGCTAATGGGGTTCCCTCTAGAATCTCTCTCTTCCTCACACCCAGGGGGCTATGACGGATCACCTCCCCTAGTGCCAGCCTTACTACCTCTAGTCTCTAGAGCTCCTCTCCTTAGCTCATGACCTCCACCAAACTCCCAAACTAGCATGGGTTCTCCTCTCCTCTCTCCAAGTGAAAAAGTGCTCTCATGAGCTCACTTGGGCAGCATAGGCACTCCTCATGCAATTGTGAAAGTGGCGGACTGAATTCCCAGCTTATGTAGGCTGAAACCAGCAGTCCGGCCAGCCTATGAGCCTCCCCATGAGCCTTGAGGTAAACCGAGGTACCCCCAAGGCAAAATTCCACTACTAGGCCTTTCTAGAGGTACCCGGGCCTCTTTTTGGCCAAATACATGCAGTCCGAGTGGTTGGTACCAACTCGGATTGCCTCTTGGCCTACTCCGGCCTCCTTTTTACCTCAGAAATGTTGCACCCTTGGGTCCTAATGCCCAAGGGACAATTTTACTTGAAAGAAAAAAACCTTGTTGGCCTTTTTCTCGATTTTTTCAGTTTGTACCCCATTTTTGGTAGGTCGAGATATTTTTCGATGTAGCGGCATATTTTCAGCCTTGGATCTGACTGAGATCCAAGGCCGGCAATAATCCGAGCCACCCCCTAGTCGCCCTTGCTTTAAGTTTGAGCCCCTAAGTCCACTTTTTTAATTTTTTGTGCATCTGGCTCTCTTATTGGGCCAAATGCACAGTTTCGTCATTTTTCCTTTTTTGTTTCTTTCCATTTTGGGCTGCCACCTCATTCCGGAGCTAGCCATTTTGAGCTGGCCCACAAAAAATGGCTAGTTCCTCTCCACCATGAGATCTGTGCTCAGATCCATGGTCCAAGAGAAAACCGGTTCTTTCCTTTTTGCATTTTCTCTCATTTTCTGCCTTTTAATTCAGATTTTATTGAGATATGGCCCTTGGGGCCATATCTTTACAATCCGGATTGCCCTCCCTCATTCTAGGAGGGATGAGGTCACAGTTCGGACCTGTCAGTCCCTAATGTGCAGGTCCCAATAGGCCGGCACACTCTCCTCCACTCCTTTCTCCCTTTTTGTCTCATTCTCCCTCATTTCTCTCTCATTTTTCTTTCTTTTTCTTTTATTTCTGTTATGACAAATGTCAAACTGTTGTGCACCCTCTTTCTAGGCTCTAAGGCCTCATTCAAGGCCAGGTTCATGGCTGTTACTTGGCCGTTACATCTCGGATTCCAACAATGTCACCCCCATGCTTCTAGAGGGTTCCGTTTTGCCTCCGTTTGTCCAATTTTGAGCCCCATTTCCTCTGATTTTCTAAGGACAACCTTCTTCTAATGTTGAGCCTCTTGAGACTCTCTTTTCTCATGCTTAGCTAGTCCGAGATATCTCGGACTGCTGGGCAGCCCTCCCAACAGCATTATTTTGCTTTCTTTTCTCCCATGGCTCTCCCACTTGCCCCACTTGCACTAGTGGTGCTAATATTTTCCACCGTCTAGGTCCTTGATCTCGTCGGTGCCGTTTGCTTGCACAATTATTCGTTGTGCTTGCTCATAGTTCCCTTGGGACATCCCAAGTCCCTGCCACTTTCTTCCATATTAGTTCCATTTTCTTGTCCCGCTGACGCGCGTCTCGTTTTCCGACTTTTATTATTTTGACCCACTTGGTCCCCGACAACATTCCGGATGGTGTCCCATTTTTATTTTTGGGGTCCTCTTGTCCTTGGTGGTTTCATCATCTCTTCATGAGTGCCGATTTTTCTAGGCCGTGAGATCCCACCTCACGGTCGCCGTTTACTGTCTTTACTTGCCCCCATGCCGAAATTGGTTCTCTCTACCCTTTCGGGCTTGCGGTGACTCATTTTCCCTTAGCCTAGGCACCCCCATGCAGTCCGTTATTTCTTGGACTGAGGTCATGGCTATTTTTCTAGTCCCACAACCCCACAACTTGCCTCACGCTAAAAGAAAATAAAGCATTTGATTTCTAAGTGCATCTGGGCTCAATATTGGCTCCGGATGCACCTCGAATATGTGTTTTCCCTCCGGATGCACCTAAAACATGTGTTTTTGCCCTCCCCCATGCAGTCCGTTGCAACTCAGACTGCAATAGGGGTCAATTTCCTAGCCCCAATGCCCCACAACTAGCCCCTACTCAAAAGAAAAAAAAACGGTCAATTCCCAAGTACATCATGACTTGATTTTGGTTCCGGATGCACTTAAAACATGTGTTTCTCCTCATGCATGTAATCCGTTTTATTCTGGTTGCATGGGTCCTTGATTTTCTTTGATTTTCTATGCAAAAATCAAAGAAAATCAAAGTCGTTTGCAACTGCCATATTCCATAATGAATCTGGTCACGGATGAATCTCCCCAAGTGACCGTTTTTTACCGTTCAGGCCTTTCTCTTTTCTTTTCTTTTCTTCTCTCTTTTATTTTATTTTATTTTATTTTCCTCCTTTCTTGGACAGTACGGACCTGCAGCCCCTACTTGTGGCAGTCCCTACTGACGACTAACTCACTCACTCCCTCTCACTCTTTTTGTTTTATTCTCCCACACTTTTGTTTTTTTTTTCCCTCTTTTTTCTATCATACCAAGGGTCAAGTGGCCGTTAAGGTCCTTTTTTAGGCATCTCCTCTTAGTTATGGTCCTTCCTATGCCCAAGGTGCAGTCCGTTATATCTCGGACTGCAATGATGGCCTTCTCATGCACATGGGAGTCTTCTTTTACTCCTATTTTTCTCCCACAGTGGCCCTACCCTCTCCGATTTTCTCCCGGAGGCCTATTTTTCACATGGGTCTCGTTTGACTCCATTTTCTTGAGGGAGGCTAGTCGGAGATTTTTCGGATTGCTCTCATGCCTTACCTACTCCGATTTTCTCCCGGAGGCCTATTTTTCACATGGGTCTCGTTTTACTCCATTTTCTTGAGGGAGGTTTATCCGAGATTTTTCGGATTGCTCCCATGCCTTCCATTTCAAGTTTTTTTACTTCTTCTTTTCCTTTTGGCCTTCCCGTTTGCTACCGCTAGTGCTTGCACTAGCGGTGTTAATATTCTTGGTAGTCAAGATCTCGATCTTGACGGTGCACCTTGTATTTATTATTTTTCTTAATGTGGTGCCGCCGTTTCTTCTTGAGACCTTCAAATGTCCCCGCCACTTGTCCCGTAGGTGGTCCCCGGTACTTAGTCCCGCCGGTGGTCCCCGACACTTAGTCCTGTCGGTGGTCCCCGACACTTAGTCCCGCCGGTAGTCCCGATACTTAGTCCCGTCGATGGTCTCCGACACTTAGTCCCTTGGGTGGTCCCCGACACATTTCGCCCCGGATGCCATTATTTTTACTTAGTCCCACGTGGCCCCGGGTGCCTTTCCCCGAGGTGTCCCACGTCCCTTGGGCGTTTTGCCGCCCCATAGTGACCCCTCTCCCTTGTCTTTTCTTGCGCCTTGTGGGCGCCGATTTCTTTGGTCGTGGGTCTCCGCTCCGAGGTTCCAGTAGCTGGCCCCCACGTTGGCCGCTCATTCTCTAGCTTCCCACGGCCCCGGGGTCATTCATCTCGCGACTTCCTCATTCTTTTGTCGCTGCCGTGGTGCATTTGCTGGTTTAAGGGCCCTTTGGCCTTAGTCTTTTTGCATTCCAACGGCCCTCCCGACCTCATATTATGTTCTACTTGCCCCTGTTCTTGCGCTCATTCGCTTGTCGTTGCTGGGTCTCACCTCTTGTGGTTCTCACCCCAGGGCATCATTCCCTTCTGTGGCCTAATCCTTTGTCTTTTCTCTTTCTTGCCTCCTCACTCCAGATTTCTCTGTTGTGCACAATTCGTCTATATTCCATCTCTTGAGTGATGGGAAGTTATTCGGGACCCACCAGTCCCGGCACATTCCCCCCACTTATTCGCGATGTCCTCATCGCGCACCAATCTCTTGTCTGTGGGTTTGGGAGGGATAGACGGGAGAGGAGGATAAGATGTTATGGGTGGTTAGTTTGCCAGGGTCCCTTTTGTCTTTTCTTGTTCCTTTCTCAGTTTTCTTTTAGTTTCCGGCCTTGGAACGGGAAAGGGTGTGTAGGGTCAAGCTTTCTTTGTCCTTTAGGCATTTCGCGTCTCATTCATCACCCGTAGTACATCAAACCCCTTTCGTCTCGTTCATCACCCTCAGAGCATCAATCCTCCTTTCGTCTCGTTCATCACCCTCAGAGCATCAAAACCTTTTTCGTCTCGTTCATCACCCTCAGAGCATCAATCCTCCTTTCGTCTCATTCATCACCCTCAGAGCATTAAAACCTCTTTCGTCTCATTCATTACCCGTAGTACATCAACTCTTTTTTCAGTTTTTCTCCTTTCGCTGCCCCTGCTTCTCCCTGGAGCCTCGCCATCCCAATCACCCTTTGGTTGATCCTCCTTCCATCCCTTGCCAACCAGGCCTCTTTTCGGGCTTCCGTCACCCTTAATGTCTTTTCTACTTGGCTTTTCGGCTGTGCAATCCACGCCCCCCGTCATTATTTCCTCAATCTTATGCTTAGCCAAATTCACATTTCTTTTTCCTATGTCTTTTTGCCCAGCTTTCTCTAACCCTGCCAATTTTGCATGCACGTCACCCTCATCCGACCTTTCTTGTACCCAAGCTAAAAAACGCGTGTTACTTAGTCCATTTCATATGCATCTTTCTTCTGGCATCTTGCCAGACCCTTTTCATACTCATGCAAAGTCCATTACACATATATTTCTCTTTCTGGCGTCTTGCCAGACCTTTTCTCAGGCTTGCAAAAAACTCAATTGCACATGTCTTTCTTTTCTGACCGTCTTGCAAGACCTTCTCTCAAGCCGACGCAAAGTCAATTACTCATCTATTTCCCTTCTAGACATCTTGCGAGGCCTTTTCTCAAATCCGTGCAAAGTCAATTACTCATCAATTTCTCTTCTGGACATCTTGCCAGACTTTTTCTCAAATCTGCGCAAAGTCAATTACTTATCCATTTCTTTCTTCTTGACATCTTGCCAGACTTTTTCTCAAGCCTGCGCAAAGTCAATTACTCATCCATTTCTTTCTTCTGGACATCTTGCCAAGTCTTTTCTCAAGTCTGCGCAAAGTCAATTACTCATCAGGTTCTTTCTTCTGGACATTTTGCCAGACCTTTTCTCAAACCTGCGCAAAGTCAATTATACAATTCCTTGAGCTCATGGTAACCTTCTCTTTTGCACTCTTTTTCATCGGTAGATGGCACACCTTTCCCCCCCACAAAATGCAATGTCCCCATCGCATGACTAGTTCTCACTCGTAGGTACGCAGACCTTGGCCCACCAACTGAGTAGACAGATGCCGGCCCATCAGCCCCCAAAAGGAAGGGTGATCAGTCCTCCCCGTGCTGATAACTCACCTCATCCCCTACTCCGTCCGACCTTTTGCCGCTTACGAGACGGGCGTCATCATTGAGGTACCTCCTCACATCTGGACGGTAGGTCCAGTCCAAAAGTCTCCCAGGACCCCGTCTTACCGCAAGGACTTTCTCGCGAATCGTTCCTCCCGAGTGGTGTTTTCTTGGATCCGGCCTCTTCCTTTCAAGAGAGTTGGGGCTCTCAATTAGTTCGCGAGTGCAGTTACGAAGACCTCGCGGTTAGTTCCCGAACGGTTGTAATGATCCGGCAGGGCAGTATCACTCGCCCTGTGGTGGTTGCAACTTCCACCCGGTACCACGCCCGATTCCTACCTCTGGACGGTGCTGCTCAACTTAATGCGAGTTGCCGTGGTCCGTTCCAAACGGTCGTGCTGCCCCTCTACGACATGGCGTGTGGTTGGGGAGAAAAATGAGACTTAGAAAAAAGAATGGCTCTCTCGTCCGTTTGGCTCCACGCCCTTGACGTTTAGGTTCTCAACATGAGGCGCAGTTTGAACTCCCCGACTAGAGCTCGTTGACGGAGTTAGTTCCGGACGGCCAGCATCAATCAAAGAGAAAGGTGCTTTGGTCCTTCAACCCTTATCCCTTCTTATAAGGAGTAAGTCACGCTGGGACTTTCCCTTGACGGGTAGAGGTCCTGGGGTTGTGATGCATGCACCGCTATCCCCTTCCTGTTGAGACCTGAGACTAGAAAAAGAAAAACTCAATGTCTTGCTATTTTCATGGTCGGCCCGGCGACCTTATATCAAGTTGCCTAGGGTCCCCTGGCTATGCAATGCAATATCCAATTCTCAAACACTCAATCCAATGCTATTTCCAAGGCTGATTCTCCTGGCTGGTCCGACAGCCTCTCATCAACAAGGCCACCCATATGGTCGATCTGGTGGTTGTTCTTTCAATAGTCATTTCTCAAGACCGACCCTTCGGCCCATTCAATCCTCAACTCTCTCATTCCTCAACACCCAGTCCTTGTGACCGTCCCAACGGTCCCTGCCCTTCTTGGCTTTAAGGCTCGGCCTTCTTTATCCTGCCCTTCTCATTTTTTTTCATCCATCCTCTTGGCTATTTCAATGACCGACCCACCGACCTTTTCCATCTCTTATTGCTCATTCCAGCTCATTCTCAATCATCCTTTTTCAATCAACCTTTCTCAATTAATTATGCAAGGGACCCCGGTTCTATTTCAAAAGAAATGACCTTTGTCAGGGGCCATTTTCGAACAACCTGGTTAGGGTCGTTCTTTTCCATTCTCAAATCGAACAGCCTGGTTAGGGTCGTTCTTTTCCATTCTCAAGTCAAACAGCCTGGTTAGGGTCATTCTTTTCCATTCTCAAGTCGAACAGCCTGGTTAGAGCCTGTCTCTTATACACATCTAGATGTGTATAAGAGTAGGGTCATTCCTTTCCATTCTCAAGTCAAACAGCCTGGTTAGGGTCATTCTTTTCCATTCTCAAGTCGAACAGCCTGGTTAGGGTCATTCCTTTCCATTCTCAATGTCAGCGCCGAGGGGGTGGGCCTCGAGGACACAGATCGCATTTCTGTCTCAGAGGTTAGAAGGTGGCCATCTCGTTTTCAATTTTATGCGTGCGGTTTCCTTTCATTCATTCCTCAAAGCAATGTACTATTCATGCATACATCTGACTTAGCGTCTAGTACTAGAGTTGGGACTCGCGATCCCAAGCAGCACTAGCCCACCCGATCGTTCAACCATAGCAAGAGAAAGGGGCGCCCCCTCTTATTTTCACTCGTTCCGATGACTCAGATTTCGGCTATTCTCAGACTCATTCATGACTCAGTTGGATTAGGCTCCTAGGGAAGGAGTGTTCTTCACGCCCCTTAACCCATAGGTTCCCTAACCTCCCTTGTACTTGACCAACATCCAATACCATGGTTCGCTCGTCAATCTGTACTCAAAGTTCTTCTTATCAAAACACAATCCATATTCCATCAAAAACTTACAATACATCCTTCCCAACTGGTCTCATCCCATGCCCCATGTCATTGTCTTGTGTACCCTTTTTGGAATGTAGCTTATCCAGAAAGTAGCCTCAAAGTTATCTCCTAACTTATTGTGACACAGTCTTAGCTGACCCTCTCATCACTCATCTTTAGCAAGCTTACTCGTACTATATACGCTCTTGTCGTTCCCATGTCTAACAAAAAAAGAAAAACAGGAATCCTGTTCAATACTTAGTCAATATCTAGTTCCTATTGATGCCTTGTGCCTCAACTTGCTCGGTTCCTTGTCCACCCTGTTCCTTGGCAGGCTTTCTAACCCCCAGGCCGAAGGTCTCGATTTCCCTCCTTTTCCTTGCAATTTCCTGTAGTTCCGCCTCACTGAAAAAATCCAACGGTGTGGCTTCCACCCCTGCCTTTGCGATTTCCCGGGTCTTGATGATACATTCGTGCTTGATCACATTGGTCCACTGCTGAAACCAATGACTGGGCGTAGGTCCAAACTCATCCTTCCATCTGAAGGCCTCTTCGCGCGGCTGATGCATCAGAGGCCGCCTCTCTTCCCTAGACCTCGAGATTTCATCTCTCTCATCCCCGCTGCTGATTCCTATGATTTATTGTACATCCTCCTCCTCGTCCTCCTCGTCCTCCGTCTGTATGGGGCTATACCCTCCCGTTAGGTTCTTTGGATCGTATGTATAAGGAATCTATGTCTTTGTCCCATACCCCTCACAACCGTCGTGGCCGCTTCGTCCTTCAAGCGGGCTTTCCCTTCTTTCCTCACCCTCCTCATGCTCGTCGCGCATGTCCTGCCTCCCCTCGCTTTCCCCATGCCAAGCCCCCCGTTGTTCGCCCCTGTTGGCTCCTTCCTCGTTACAGGCCTGAGCCTTATCTCCCATCTCTGCATTGTCCCCTTCTCCCACATTTGCCCTTTCCTTCTCGCCCTCACTCTCAGATGAGATTTATATACCATCTCCCTCCCGGAGGGGCGAGGGTCTTCTACATACACACTTTTTTTCACCGTTGCCTACCACTGGCCCGGCTATGAGCCCTATGTACAACTTTCTCTTTACGGTCCTCCTCCCTCGACTCGGCCCCGCTTCTTCCCCTCCGGTAGGCCTGTTGACCGCCCCGCTGTCATTTTCGTTGCCGAATTCCATTTTTGCTCTTTCTTGCGCTTTTCTTCTAGGTCCTGTATAACAAAACAACACCCGCAAAACCCCTCATACACCCGTTTCCCCAGTCCGGTACGCAGTTCCCTTTTCCCAGAATGCCCCCAGTATCCTTCGCATCATGCTCCCATTGTATATTTCCCTCCCCTATGCAAATGCACCGTTTATGATGATCCCATTATTTCCCCGTCAAAAGCTATGATACAATGCCCCTGACAATCTTTCTCGTTGTCATCCAAACCCGTTACCGCAAACTCCCAAGTCATCCCGCTTTCCAACCTCAGTCGGTCCAAACCATTGCCCTAGCCCCAAAAAATGATAGTCCCACGGACGCAGTCTGAGACAGAACCATAGTGTGGGCAAGGCCGCTGACAGTCCTTGGCTTGTAGCCCCTCAGTTTCCTTATCCTCGGCCTCCTGAAGCCATTGTTCCACTGGGTCCGGACTTAGAAACCTGACCAATCGTTGCCCTGGAAAGGGCCCTTTCAATCCAGTTTCATCCAAATCTTCCAGTTCGAAGGTGTTCAGTCTCACCCGCTTGGCGACCCGGTAGGGGCCTTTGAACCTCCTCCCCAACTGTCCAGACCAAGTACTTTCTAGTGCCGAGTTCCTTAGCAATACGGTCTCCCCCACCTGAAGTGGCTCCTTTCTGACATTCTTAACCTGATTCCACCTTGCTTTGTCCCTCATTCTATTGTCTAGTACCCTGTTGGCGATGTTTTTCATGACTTCTTCGTTCTTAAGGACTTGTTGACACCTTACGTCGATTAATTCTTCCGTGGTCATTCGTGGATCATCATCTTACCTGTTCCAGGTAGGTATCAAGGCTTCGACGGGAAAGCCGATCTCTCTTTTGTACCAAAGTTATGCTGGAATACATTGCGTTGTCCCTTAGGTGTCATGTTCTCTGAGAAGACAGTCTGCTTGAGATACCTAGGCTAGCTTCCCTGATGGTCCGTTGCGAGCTTCGCAATCGTGTTCTTTAAGGTTCGGTGCCCTCTTTTCACAGGTGCATTGGCCTCCGGGTGATACGGCTCGATGAGTTTAATCGGTACGCAAAGTCTTTTAAGCATTCCCAATACTTTTTGCTTCACAAATTTTGTCTCATTCTCCGCTATAAACCTCCTTACGAAAGAATGCCTCAAGTAGAAGTCCTCTATCCAGTCCGCTACACTTCTCCCCGTCTTTTTCTTGAGAGCGATCGCCTCTACGAACCCACTTAAGTTGTCTCGCGCATCTAGAATATACCTGTACCCGTATGTTGATATAGGCATTGACCGCAAGGTCAAGGTGAACCATATGTCTCGACCCTAACACCCGCGTAGGTCTATCCGGTACTGCTATAATATTCTTTGGTCCACTAGCCGTGATGTTGTATACTAGGAATCGGCGGAGTAAGTCATTGATGTCTTGTAGATGGTCTCATACAAACCTTTGGATTCCTGGTTGGACTTCCGTCTCGTCCTTCTCATGCGCGCCTTTGATCGGATGGTCATCGATGTAGGGCTCACACTTATCGGGGAACATGTCCCCGGCTACGGCGAGCATTCTTTGTTGCGCTTCGACTACTGCGTTCGTAAAGCCCATAGGGGTCACCTGCATCTGCAACTAGCCTACGAGGGTGTGCATTGCGGTGTACGGCCTATCCCGGACATCCAATGGAAGTTGGTCGTACCCTGAGTACAGATCGATCAGGGAGTAAATGCTCCGACCGGTGTGCGATTATGCTAAAAAATCAGCCTGAGGTAGCGAGTCAGCATCGCGGATGGTTACCTCATTCAACTTCTGCAGATCCTGAATCCACTTTAGCGTCTTGTTGGGCTTCCGAAAGACGAACCACCGGTTTGCGTATGGCGACGTCGTAGGTTCTGCGACGAAGGAGTCCATCTTTGTTCGAAGAAGGTCTGTCACCTCCCCTGCTATCCCAAATTCATAGTCCGGACCCTTGTCATTCCAACACTCATATTGTACCGTGTGAATTCTGACCGGAGGAATCTGTTTCGCGTCCAGCCGCCCCTTTTGATGATCATTGAAGGCAAATGTCAGATGAAACTCCTGGCAGATCTTTTTGATCAGGCAGTTTTCTTCTTTCGTTAAGAATCCGTCTATTCCTATCTTCATTGTATCAGCTACCTCATCTGGTATCCGATGCCCTTCCGTCGCTCTCCTCTCTTAGATCACTCGAAGGACTTCCTTCTCCTTCTCCATAGCCTCTTCCTTTGATGTCTCTAGCAGGATTGAGACCGTTTTTGCTTTCTTTCCTACCGGCTTGTACTTTCGAACACTTTCTTCCGGGATCTTTCTCCTAAAAAATGAACGGCCGGAATTGCCTTTGTTGCCTCTACGATTCGGGGTTAAATACTAACTAATTTCTCATTCAGACAATATCCCGTTTGCACCTCTCCTTCGAATTTGGCCAAGGCCGCCGAGTCCACTCCTACCTTGTGGTATCTGAGAGCCGTGATGAGCTGTAACAAATCGGGGATCTCGAGTGCGACTTCAGCCACATCCATGCGTACTTCTTTCCGTCTGGGCAGGCTGGCACTGAGTTCGACTTCTGATTCCTTTTCTGCTACCATAACACCCAAGATTTCGTCCTCCTGCCTCCTCTTCTTCCGGGGCAGGCCCATCTTGATCCATTCCTTCTTGTTGAATGCCTCCTCAATCATAATTTCTACCCTTTCTCTCATGCCCTCCATTCGCGAGAAAGCCCCTTTTCATGCGCTATCTTCGAACGACGGTGACTATGTTGCCAACTTTCCCTTCTGAGGGTCTCCTCCCGTCCCGAGGAGTTGGAGGAGTTCACCCCGGCCGGTCACTGGGTCCTCTATATCTACTATGTACGTGCCATCATGCAAGTGCATGCCTATCATTTTTACGTTTGCGCACCACAATCTCCGGAGGATTATATCGTGATCCATTTCCTCCATTACTGTCATCCGTTGGAACGACCAGATCGACTCCCTGACTCCTGCCTTGACTGCGCATTTCGTGACATACCCTGCGAACGGGATTTTCCCACCGGCTCCCCAGATGCTCCCTGTTACCTCCTTATTTACCGTACAGCCCGTGATCGTTGCGAAATCCCTCCTTATGAGAGAGATTTTTGCTCCCCCGTCTACTACTTCGTTGGTATGATTAGTCATGATCTAGATTTTTAACTTTCCTACGGGTAGCGCATGAAAGCTGAGCTTTGTTCCGGGAGGTGCCCTCATGACCTCGCCACCTTCTCTGTCTGGCAGGCTCAAGCGGATGTCCGCAAAGACTTTCTCAAGATCCTCTAAGTCCCCGCGACTCCTCTGAAGGTTAGCGACTTCTTGTTGAGTTTCCTCCTCCCTTTCCTCTTCCGGTGATTTGGGGTTTTCATTTATCTCTACTTGCCGCCGAGTCAACAATTGTTTAAGCTCTTTGAGAAACCTAGGGCTGGCCTTCAGCATGGTCTGAAATGAGACCGACACCATGGTTCCCAGTGATTTACTAAGGGTGTCATCGATTTCAGGCATGGTTAAGATCGGGATTTGGTATTTAAACTTCTTTTTAGCGGCGGTAACTTTGTCTGTGGGCTCCTCTTCCCTAGTCTTCCCATAGATTTTCTCTGGTTCCCTGGCCTCAGACTCTGCCTGGGGTACGGAACTTCCAGCAACCTCCTCCATCACGGCGTCACGAATAGTCCTTCTCCCAGCCGTCCCTACCCGAGTAGTCACGTTCACCCTATCACGTCCGTCGTTTTCCAAAATGAAGTTGACCTGCAGCCCGCGGCCTCGAAGTTGATCCCAGATGATTTCCACCACCGGCTCAGCTTCTACTGCCGCTATCTCTAACCCATTGAGCATGATAATAGCTCGTCGCATCCCCCCTGGCGAGTTCCAATTCACCCGTTCTCCCTGCGATCCGAATATCTCTCCCTTTAACGACCTGGTACATCTTCTTTTTAGTATATCATGGTTGAGCTTTGGACATGCGCGCACATAATGTCCCATCGAGGTGCAGTACTTGCATTGCTCATTAGCGGGGTCTCTCCGTCCGAATCCTCGGTTGGCTATTCCTGGTGGAACTACGGCTTCGTGGGGAGGGAGGGCGCCTGCATAACAAGCAGCGCGTTCTCCACTTTTTCGATCTTATTGTCGACTTCGTGCACCCGTTCGTGTAGACTCTCAATCCCCCTTTCAAGTTTTACCTTGTCGCATGTCCTACTGGTCAGATCTATAACTTCCCCTTCTTTGAGCAAGGCTAATGTCCCGGTCACTAAAGTCTTTTCGGCCAGATCTGTTACCGTACTGAAATCAACATCCCTGGTGTTTACGGACTTGCTCGTTTGTTGGTAAGCCGACAGGATCTTGTCTTTGTCGAATTCGGAGAACTGCCTTAGGAAGTACTTACTCATTATCCGGTCCGTGACCCCGGGAATCCTTAACGCTACCAGGGTAAATTCCAGTAGGAAGTCATTGTACGTTGCGAAGTTCTTCCTTTGAACTGCCGCTAAGTTGGCCTCCATTGCCATCTTCTCCGCCGCTAGGTATTTCCTCATCATCACATCCCGGGTCTCCTTCCAAGACCGGCTCGCGGCTACAATGATCATTATATCACGCCCTAGGCTCAATGACACATGCTGTCCTAGGTGGTCTATCTTTTCTTCTTCGGTCCATTTCAACAACGCGGCCAGGTTCTTGTAATCTATCAGGAATTCTGTGATGTTCGCCCCGTCAAACGTCAACTTTTTCTTAGCGTCCGCTAGGTAGCCTTGGTTTTTGTTAAGTGATCGCGCGAGGGACGATACTATCTTCCTAAGGCCGCCTTCAGAGCTACTGGCCTCGCCCGCCATACTGGTATCTGGCCCTTCCTTGCCGACCTTTTGTCCCTCCCTAGTCTTTGCAGTTGCGGGTCGAACCATCCCAACACCCTTTCCCTAAGGCTGCAGAGTCTTTCACATCCTCGCGTTACTGTTGGCGTGGTCGGCAGACGGCTAGCCCTACTATCTATGGCTGGTGGGTTCGTAGCTCTCTCTGTCTCCATCCCTGGAGAGTGCTCTCTCTCTTTCCTTCTTTTGCTCGGTGTTCCCCCACGGTCACTGCCCTTATCTCCTTGCCCAATTCCGCCTCGGCCGGTCCTCCGTTCGTCCCGTGGTTCTTCCTGCAGAGGACCTTCTTCGTTCCCAGTCATCATTTCCTCGATCAATCTTGCCTTACTCCGCGGTCCTTTTTTCTATCTCTGCTAGTTTGCCACTGGCATCCGTTTACCCGTCTCATCCTCCGTTGCCATTTTGCCTAATTTTGCATAAACCAAAGGATTCCCCAAAACACACGCGACGCAAGGCATTTAGGCCCCCTAGGTTCCGGCTTCGTTGGCGTATCTTTATTCGGGAAATAGCCTTCTCCCTATTTCCGTTTCCTGATTGCTTCCCTAAGGAGTCACGACTGACCTTGCTGCCCTGCCGAGCGAAGGGCGTGATTTAGTTTCCTTTATCACAGGCTCGTTTAGAGCGCCCTTGTCCCATCGGGCCGGTGCGTAGGAGTCCGGGTTCGACATTCTGCTAGGGAAAGTTTTCCGGACAGTATTCCCTTTTCCGACCTTCAGGGTCATGGCAACCGTTAGGAGTGTATCCTCCTTTCTTTGTTTTCTAGCGGGCTTTGATCGTCCGGGTCCGAGATCCTTCCTTATTTCCTTCGGCGGGCTTATACTTAATTTGCCCCATTGGCCGCCCCGGGATGCTAGTCCCGTTCTCGCCCTCGTGGCCCTTCCGGTTCGGTAGACTCCTCGAATAGTTGAGATACCCCTGCTAGATTACTCTCTCCTATCTCGATTTCTCTTAGGATTATGTGTTTGTATTCCGCCCAGGTTAGCCGTGGCAACCCAAATATCAGAATATGGATGACTTCCAGTAACTCGTGGGCCCTGTTTCCCCAGAAAGACCCATGTTCCACAGAAACATCGTAGAACATCCCGATGGTTTGAAAGGGGAAGTGGTCTACCCAGACTATTGCCGAGTCCACCAGTTCCAGTGCCCTCGCGAGGCTCCCGAAGATGAGGTTTATCATAAATCGGGGGACCCGGCACCTCTGCGGCGTGGTTGGTGCCCTGAATTCCCTCCAACCTCCCATTTCCACCCTGGTAAGTAAATCCACGTTTCTTCTACCCCTGACCGATTGTCCTATCCGCGTCAATACTCGGGCCGCCCTCCGAAAGACCGGAGCCAGCTCGTGGCCTTGCGTTATTCCTATCCCCAACAAGTGTCAGCCAACCTCGGGTAGGTATAGGACCCCGGTTATCTCCAAATTGGAAAACAGGTCATCCCCAGGCCCCCGGTTGAGTCTCATCCCTGTCCACCGACATTCCACCAACATAAAGGCGCTATCTCTCCCTAGAGTCACAGCCCGCCATTCCGTGTCGAACCCCTGAAAGTTGGAATTTGACGGGAGGGATACTTCCCATCGCCCGCCGTTGTTCCAGGGCGGTCCGGGGTACCGGGGCTGGCGTTCCATTCGTAACGTCTTGTTGCCATTGTTGCCTTGGTGATTTTTTGCATAGTCCACATAGAACGGGTTACAACCAATCCTCAGTAAACGTCCACCTACTGCCCCCTTACCCTTCATGTTTTCATTCTTCCTCTCTCGTCCCAGCTATCCCTCCATATCCCCGGGAGCAGCAACTTCCTCTGGCTGCTCGTACAGCCAGTAAACGTCATCCATGTAGGTCGTGCCCCGACCTACTTCCCGTCGGATGACTCTCCACATGGCTTCATCACTTATTTGCGAAACTCCTGGCCTAGTATTTATTGCTGCTCGTAGTATGCAAAGCACATCGTGCCCCTGTTCGTCTCCAAAAGGCCCCATCTATAGGAAGGTCCGGTAGTATTGTTGATACATTAACGCTTCGTCAAAATCTAGCCCAGTTATGGTAGCTACCGCCTGCTCCACTCGCTCTACACCTCTCATTCGTCTTAGTAGAAAGGGTGGTAGACTCATTCGTACGACCTCATTTGGCAACTCAAAGACCCCTGCTGTGGCGACTTCTACCTCAGTCGTCATGTCATCTCGTCCCATGGTTATTTGCCATGCTCCTTCGAACATTCGCACAGGGTCATCCCCGGAAGCCAAGACAATCCCAAAGTTCCGCCATCCTTCTTCTGACAGGTGTAAGGATCCTGTCGCATGCGCTCGCCCTGGGAGGTTCAAATTTATGCCCCCGAACTCTCCTCTCGCACGCCACTCCAGTTCTACTACTAGGTACACCGTGTCTTCCACCAATTCTACCCCTACCTAGTCCATTATTGGGTAAATTACCACGTTTCTTGCTGGCAGGCTTATTTCGACCCTGCCCCCTGATGCTCTTGGTGGTAGGATCCCGCGAGGCCTATCCTCCCAGAATGTCATTCGCCGATCCATCTTGCAATGTCTCCTTTCCTGCTTCTTTAGTCCGATTGCTGCACCCGCCGAGATTCCATGTCTTTCGTGCTTAAGTCTTTCAACATTCTCTACCTATCGTACACTGCTTCTTGCTGCTATCCCTGCCCCATACACGTACAAATCTTCTTCGCCTTTTGGTGTTGCTACCTCGCCTTGTTTCGACCCCCTTGCATCCCCTGCTAACTAATGTACACGCCCCCTTTTCTTATGCTACATCCTAATTCATATGCACCCTCCATACTTCGACCTCCCTGCGGTGTTTGATTTTCGGGTTCCTTTAATCGAACCACAGTACCTCAAACAGCGTAAGGACATCGTCCACGTAGGATGGCGCGGCCGCCGCCTCCCGGCTAACTATGGCGTCCCAAGCCTCCGCGTCTACCTCTAGGCGGTCGTACTTACCTATTATCAGGACGGTGATGACTTCACTGGTTTTATCACCGTAGAAGGGTCCATATTTTAAGGAGATCCTATAAAATTCCTCATTCAGCCAGGCACATTCTATGTGTACTTCCCTCATGGAGTTGGCCACGTCTGCTATGTGCTTGAAACCCCCGAACCACTCGGCCACGAACTCGGGCACCCACGCTGTTGTGCGCAGGCCGGGAGGCTTGAGTTCCTTCCATTCTCCAATCACAACTCTGCTACAAACTTTGTCCAATCCCTCGTTGGCGAACCTTTTCCTTTTGGGTTCGTCCCTCCGCATCCCCTAGAAGCCACATTGGATCTTGTCTCATTGCTAACATAGTGCAAAATAGGTGTCACCCGTCTTCGGAAAGGACAATCGTCCCGACTGATTCCACTTTGTCTTCTGCTCTATCGTCCCAACCTTCCTCTTCCGTTAATGGGTTCCAAGTCCGTTATATCCATACATATGATAATTCCCGGGCAACCTCAAACCCGACCCAGTCGCATGCGGTCCCCCTCCACTCGTTTTCTGCTGGTATAGAAATTTTTATTCCTCCTCTAAGTCGCCTTGGTTCCCATCCCTCGAAGGTGTATTCCATCATCATTTCCTCTCTATTCATCTTTCCCCTTCCTGCACAATACCAGGCCATCCGTTTCCCCCAGGTCAGTCACCCTCCTCAAAAGTCCCAGTCCTTTATCTCATCATCTTCGTCCTCATCACTGAAGTTGTCCTCTTCGTTGTAGAACAATTTTTTCACCCCTTCCAGAAATGTCTCCCCTATTGCCACATTTCTACAGACTATCCCCCAATGCACGGAGCCAGAGACGAAGACATCGTCTACACTGAGGCAGTTTAGTATCTCGGCCTACTCGTCCGCCCAGTTCCCCTCAAACGGCCCCATTTCTACCGACAACCGGAAGAAGTCTTGCCTAACACACTGGTATAGTCCGAGGTTTGTCATGGACTGGCATATCTGTACTAGCCTGCTTCGGGTTCCGAAAACCACGTCCACCAGGAAGGGAGGCAGCAAACATCGCATGGTTCTGACGGGTCGTCTCATGCTTCCTCTATCCCTAAGTTCCACTCGCACATCTACCCTTTCCATTTCCATTTCCCTCTGCTGACACGCAGCCCACACAACCTCCGCTTCTGCCTTCCTAAACAACTCGCCCGACGTACTCCCGAGTGCCAACTCTATGACCATAGCATTCTCCCCATCTTGCGACAAGTAGACCCACCCCCGGGCTTCCACTATCCCTCGCAACTCCAGATCCATTAAGCTTGGCCACAACCTCGTCAAGCTGACATTAGCCCACACCGTCTCTATCCACAGAAACGCGTCCTCCCCTTCCAGCATTACGGTTTGATATGTTGGCTCCAGGTCCGTCCACGTCCCATCTTCCGGGAGGACGACCGACACCCCATCCTTAACATCTAATGGCATTTTCGGGCCGCTGATATAGATCAAGGAAGACAACCATCGCACCATCTTGTTTCCAGCACCCTACCCCTGTTTTCATAAAAGAGTACCAAACGGTCATTCTGATCAGGTCAAAACTCATTCTAGATGAGAATCATTTCAAACCCCTTATTAAGGTCTCCCTAATTTACCTCCCCATTCCTAAGTACCTCCTTCCCATGATACCCTTGGTCGACCATTCATTTCCCCACATTCTTTCTCTTGGTTCCATTCCAACTGACCTCTATCCTCCTTCCTTCCGATCATCTTTCACTCGTGTGGACTTAGATGGAGGGGGGATAGACTTAGAAATATGTCCCGTCCAGCAATCCAAGCTCAATCAATCCTTAGAGAGGGGGAACACATAAAAAAATCAATCTCACATATGGGTCGGTCATCTCCTCACCGGCCATCCCTAATATGGTCTCTCCGCTGGTACTATCGGTAGAGTTTCATCCCATACCTCAAGCGCAGCTCAACCGTCGCGAGTGCGGTACCCAGGCTCCGGCAAGGCGTTAGCCCTTTCCTTGTGCCCAGAATACCCCATCCCGTCTTGCCGCTTTTGCTCATCCATACCGACACCGAGGGTTACCCCGTGTGCCAGTCGTCCGGGCATTCACTTCCATTGGTCCGACACGAATCAGTCTTTCCCAAACCATACTACGAGAAGCTACTAATCGTCTCTGAGGCTCTGTCTTTGTCCGCATGCAGTGGTACTCCCCCCCGCCAGCCAACATGCTAAGCTCGCCTGAGAAGATATTTCGCACCCCGCCCGACAGATCATCGAGCAAAGCTCGTCACCGCACAAACGGGAATGCTACTAATCAACCGGCGTGACAAACTCCCATCTGACAGCTCGGTGGCCTGACCTCCACACACGAACACACGACAACCTATAAAAAGAGAGGGAGGTTTCGCAACCCGCACTGGCCGGTGCAGACCCGTCCTTTCCTTCCGAAAGGCAGGACGCTCAAATCCCATCATGCAAACACAAGTCCCAAGTGGGACACATAGAATACAAGTGTCTTTCCCTTGGTGTTCCCAGACCTTCCTACCCATAACTCACATTTTTCTCTCAGGACAATGAGTGTCACTCCCCCTATTTTCATATATAGTGGTTGGTTCCTTCTCGTGAGAGTCTTCAAAGGTGAGCTAGCTTTCCTTGGAGTCTATCAACTCCCTTCATTCTCGTTCTCTTCACTTGTCTGTCCTTTCATAGGGCGGGATTGTTCCTTCTTGATGACCCATTCTGTTCATGTTGGTTCCTTCAAGCATTTCAAAAAGAAGGTGCAAAGTGCATGAGCCCACTGGGCTTAAAGAAGAAGATAGAAGGGCACCCGTCCGGTCGGATCACTCCGCCGTGGGATTTTCATTGGAACCTGGCCTAAGCCGAAGCACCAACCGTCTGCCAGGTAACCGGAGCCCTTCTTTGATACGAAGAGGAAGGGTCGACCTGCGACTTGCCCACGGCTTCCTCGGACTGGCGAACACCAGCACCGGACGAAGGAGGGCTAGAGCCATTCCACAAGGGAATGACTGATCAAGTGTATAGCACGCATGTTATACTTCCAGGCCTGGCCATGCCATGCGCCCAACCACTCTCAAATATGATTTCTCACAAGGGAAAGAGTAAACACAAGTGCGTTTTCCTTATCTTGGGTTGTGTACACGTCAATGCGTTGGGCGCCCCCGTGGGAATTGCAAGGGTCAATTTAACCCTTACTGGGTACCTCCACCATTTTTGTAGGGCCAAACCCCGGCAGACTTTCGAGCCTTAGTCGACCCCACTGCGGGACCATTTGGCTCGGCCCGCCCACGCTCATGCTCAGGGCGCGGGCCGCGTCCCGAGGTCACCCCCACCTAGTGCTTTGAGATGGATGGTGGTGAGCCATCGCGCGAGAGAGCTTTGACATTAGGGATGTAGCTCAACCCTCACTCTAGGTGGTAGTCTCGCTGGTCATTCTGTAGCGCTGATTTTTATTTATTTTTTTGCTTCTTTGATGTGTTCTCCAGCAATCGCTCCTTCCAATACGCAGACAGTCCAGGGGTTGTTTGAGAGTTTTTCTCCTTTTGTGCGCAGGCTCAACGTCATCCTTACGCCGCGCACCATTTCCCTAAACCTTGTGTTCCTATGGCGTCATCGGGGTGCGGCGAAGCCGTCCTCCCCTTTGCCTTTGCGCGCCCATCGATTCTCATACATCTCATTTAACCCTATTGACGCAGGCCCCTTAGTCTTTTCGGAGCCTCTTCATGCATGCCCGTTTAACTTCACACTTCCCTTAGCAAGATTGTACTTCATTCACACTCCAAACCTTCAAACGCAAAGGGTCATCCCCATGGGTTGACTTTATGCTTAGGGTACCATAGCCCCTTTGTCCCTCTTCCCTTTCCCTCTTGGTGTCCGGTTTCTCCCGGCCCTATCCCGCTCAAGGCATCCTTTGCCATCGTTCACCTGCACAATCCCACACAAAGCAAAGATCCATACAATCCCCCGTTGGGCCCCGTTGGGGGTCAACACATAGCCCTTTCCACATGCCTATGTTTTCAAGCTCTTCGGTTGCTCTTTATTCCCTTTCGTTGCTCAATCAGCCCATTCTCGTCTCATAGTCATGCACTCGGGGAAAATGGTTGAGTCAAACTGACCTCGCTTTAACTTATACTTTCTCCGGATCTCGTCTTTTCTCAATTTTCCAACGTTATTTTTCTTTGTCTTCTTGGTGGCACAAAGGACTGACTACCCTTCCCTTGCCCTCTCTTTCCACCAAGTGAGGTCTGATCCCCTTTTTACTGTTCGCACACTGGCAGTGTAACAAGTGAGGGGATAAGGGTTAGTCATATGCCAAGTGAGGGGAAGAGAGAGAGGGGGGCAAGGTGAAGGGGGAAAGAAAGAGCAGTGGGGGGGGAGGAGAGAGAGAGAGAGAGAGAGAGAGGGAAAGAGAGAGAGAGAGAGAGAGAGAGAGAGAGAGAGAGAGAGAGAGAGAGAGAGAGAGAGAGAGAGAGAGAG
>BFEA01000990.1:174531-189954 GCA_003427395.1 Chara braunii
AGAGAGAGAGAGAGAGAGAGAGAGAGAGAGAGAGAGAGAGAGAGAGAGAGAGAGAGAGAGAGGAGAGAGAGAAAAAAAAAGAGGAAGAGAGAGAGGGAGAAAAAGAGAGAGAAGAGATTTATAATCCTAATCAAGTCATCACTCGTAGTAGAAGCCAAATGTCGGGCACTCATCCCTTAGTAAAAGATCAACTAACTATGAACCGAATACTATAACACACATGAACTTGCCAATGAGAAAGTAGGACTAGCGAAAAGCACATGCACATGGAGGAAAGATCAACTAAGTAGGAACCGGAACATCACAATAGAAATGAACTTGACAATTAGTGAAAATCATATGTACATAGAGGAGAGATCAACCAAGTAGGAACCGCAACATTACAACATACATGAACTTTGACAATGAGAAGCTAGAACTAGTGGAAAACATATGCACATAAGGGAGAGATCAACTAAGTAAGAAACGGAACATCACAACATACATGGACATGACAATGAGAAGCTAGAACTAGTGGAAAACTCATGCACATAGAGGAGAGATCAACTAAGTAGGAACCGGAACATCACAACCTACATGAACTTTGACAATGACAGCTAGAACTAGTGGAAAGCATATGCACATAGGGAAGAGATCAACTAAGTAAGAACCGAAACATCACAACATACATGAACATGACAATGAGAAGCTGGAACTAATGGAAAGCACATGCATATAGAGGAGAGATCAACTAACCAAGAACTGGAACACCAGAACACACATGAACATGACAATAAGAAGCTAGATCTAGTAGAAAGCACATGCACATAGAGGAGAGATCAACCAAGTAGGACCCCGAACATCACAACACACATGAACATGACAATGAGAAGCTAGAACTAGTGGAAAGCACATGCACATAGAGAAGAGATCAACTAAGTAAGATCCGGAACATCACAACTCACATGAGCATGACAGTGAGAAGCTAGACTTAGTGAAAAGCACATGCACATAGAGAAGAGATCAACTAAGTAAGATCCGGATCATCACATTAAGCATGATTTTGTCAATGAGAAGCTAGATCTAGTGGAAAGTTCATGCACATAGAGGAAAGATCATCCAAGTAAGATCCGGAACATCACAACACACATGAACATGACCATGAAAAGCTAGAACTAGTGGAAAGGATATGCACATAGAGAAGAGATCAACTAAGTAAGATCCAGAACATCACAACACACATGAACATGACAATGAGAAGCTAGACTAAGTGGAAAGCACATGCACATAGAGGAGATATCAAATAAGTAAGATCCGGAACATCACAACAAACATGAACTTTACAATGAGAACCAAGATCTAGTGAAAAGCACATACACATAGAGAAGAGATCAACTAAGTAAGATCCGGAACATCACAACACACATGAACATGAGAATGAGAAGCCAGACTTAGTGGAAAGCACATGCACATAGAAGAGAGATCAACTAAGTACAATCGGGAATATCACAACACACATGAACATGACAATGAGAAGCTAGAACTAGTGGAAAGCAGATGCACATAGAGGAGAGATCAACTAAGTAAGATCCGGAACATCACATTTAGCATGAACTTGACAATGAGAAGCTAGATATAGTCAAAAGCACATGCACATAGAGGAAAGATCTTCTAAGTAAGATCCGGAACATCACAACAAGCAAGAACTTGACAATGAGAAGCTACATCTAGTGGAAAGCATATGCAGATAGAGAAGGGGTCAACTAAGTAAGCTCCGGAACATCACAACACACATGAACATGACAATGAGAAACTCGACTTAGTGGAAAACACATGCACAAAAAGGAGAGATCATCTAAGTAAGATCCGGAACATCGCATCAAGCATGAACTTAACAAATTAAAGCTAGATCTAGTGAAAAGGACATGCACATAGAGGAGACATCATTTAACTAAGATCCGGAACATCACATCAAGCATGAACTTGACAATGAGATGCTAGATCTAGTGGAAAGGACATGCACACAGAGGAGAGATCATCTAACTAAGATCCAGAACATCAGATCAAGCATGAACTTGTCAATGAGAAGCTAGACTTAGTGGAAAGCACATGCATATAGAGAAGAGATCATCTAACTAAGATCCGGAACATCACATACTATCCTGTGGGTGAAAGCAAGAGTCTTAGTAGGCTAGATCACCAAGGTTGAACCAAAGGTCATTCATGAAAGAAGCGGTGCACTCCCTACTAGTGTGTGAGTGAAAAGCATGAGCTTGAGTAGGCTAGATCACCAAGATTGCATCAAGGATTATTCATGGAAGTAGCGGTGCACTACCTACTACTGTGTGAATGAAAAGCATGAACTTGAGTAGGCTAGATCACCAAGATTGCATCAGAGATCATTCATGGAGGTAGCGGTGCACTACCTACTAGTGTGTGACTGAAAAGCATGAGTGTGAGTAGGCTAGATCACCAAGATTGGATCAAATATCTTCCATGGAAGTAGCGGTGCACTACTTATTAGTGTGTGAGTGAAAAGCATAAGTGTGAGTAGGTTAAATCACAAGTAACCAACATGAAACCATTCCTAGAAGAATCAGAGCATTACCTACTAGTATGTGAATGAAAAACAAGAGATTGAGTAGCCCAAATCACAAGTAACTAACATGAGATCCTCCATAGAAGAATCAGAGCACTACCTACTAGTATGTGAATGAAAAACAAGAGTTGCACTAGGCTATCTCACAAGATTTGAGCAAGAGATCATCCGTGGAAGAATCGGAGGATCTCCTACTAACATGTGAGTGAAGAACAAGAGTTTGAATTTCCCAAATAACAAGTAATCAATATAACATCATCCATAGAAGAATCGGAACACTTCCTACGAGTATGTGAGTGAAAAACAAGAGTTTGAGTAGCCCAAATCACAAGTAACCAACAAGAGATCATCCATAGAAGAATCGGAGCACTACCTACTAGTGTGTGAATGAAAAACAAGAGATTGAGTAGCCCAAATCACAAGTAACCGACATGACATCGTCCATAGAAGAATCGGAACACTGCCTACTAGTATGTGAGTAAAAAGCAAGAGTTTGAGTATCCAAATAAGAGGGAGAAGATGAAAATTGAAGAAGGGGAAGAAGAAGAAGATGAGGAATGAGGAGATGTAGAGGAAGAAGAAGAAGGAGAAGGATAAGGAGAAGAAGAGGAAGAAGAAGAGGAAGAAGAAGAAGAAGAAGAAGAAGAAGAAGATGATGAAGAAGAAGAAGAAGATGAAGAAGATGAAGATGCATCCTCTTCCTTCCACTCACCTTGTCAATGTCTTGGAGATGAAGTCTCAATCTTGATGAGGATTTCCTCCTCCTTGCACAACTCGTCCTTGGCTATGGTTCCCTCTTTCTTCAAGCCTCTCTCCTTCCTTTCTCACTTCTTTCCAAGTTGCCTCAAACTCCCATCACCATGGTCATGAAGTCCTCCCCTCTAGGAGGGCTAATGGGGTTCCCTCTAGAATCTCTCTCTTCCTCACACCCAGGGGGCTATGACGGATCACCTCCCCTAGTGCCAGCCTTACTACCTCTAGTCTCTAGAGCTCCTCTCCTTAGCTCATGACCTCCACCAAACTCCCAAACTAGCATGGGTTCTCCTCTCCTCTCTCCAAGTGAAAAAGTGCTCTCATGAGCTCACTTGGGCAGCATGGACACTCATGCAATTGTGAAAGTGGCGGACTGAATTCCTAGCTTATGTAGGCTAAAACCAGTAGTCCGGCCAGCCCTTGAGCCTCCCCATGAGCCTTGAGGTGAACCGAGGTACCCCCAAGGCAAAATTTCACTACTAGGTCTTTCCGGAGGTACGCGGGTCTCTTTTTGACCAAGTACATGCAGTCCGAGTGGTTGGTACCAACTCGAATTGCCTCTTTGCCTACTACGGCTTCCTTTTTACCTCACAAATGATGCCACTTGGGTCCTAATGCCCAAGGGGCAATTTTACTTGAAAGGAGAAGGCCTTGTGGACTTTTTTCTCGATTTTTTCAGTTTGCACCCCATTTTTGGTAGGCCGAGATATTTTTTCATGTAGCGGCACATATTCAGCCTTGGATCTGGCTAAGATCCAAGGCCAGCAATAATCCGTGTCACCCGCTAGTAGCCCTTGTTTCAATTTTGAGCCCCTAAATCCACTTTTTCAATTTTTGGTGCATATGGCTCTCTTTTTGGGCCAAATGCACAATTTCGTTTTTTCCCCTCTTTTGTTTCTTTCCATTTTGGGCTGCCACCTCATTCTTGAGCTAGCCGTTTTGAGCTGGCCCACAAAAACCGGCTAGTTCCTCTCCACGAGATCTGATCTCAGATCAATGGTCCAAGAGAAAACCGGTCATTTTCTTTTTCCATTTTCACTCATTTTCTGCTTTTTAATTCAGATTTCACTGTTTTGCACGGTGTACGCGTACACAGTGCGTACGCGGACGTATTCCAGCGTACGCGTACGAACCCGAAATCGCGCGTACGCGTACGTAAAAAAAAAAAAAAAAAAAAAAAAAAAAAAAAAAAATCAACAAATCTGAAAAAAGAAGTATGTTGTGCAGAATAATGATACAAACAACCTTTACCAGGGAGTCATACCCGAATTCTTAACCAATCTTGATTCAAAAATACAAAATCTTAAAGAAAACTTCAAAATAGTTTTTTTAATTATTATGATAATATTACTTTTTTTTTAGTTTTTAATTTCGTACTCGAGTTAGATTGGCAAGAATATTACTTTAAAATATTTCTTATGTTGGCAAAAATTGTTTGTATCATGTTTCTGCATAACATGTGTTTGTTATAGAAGTTTGTTTTTATTTTTTCTGTTTTTTTCCTCATTTTTAAAATTTTTTATTTCAATTTATTTGTGTTTTATGTCTTTAACTTTTCACTCGAGTTATGTACAAAATTTGACCATGAGTCTCAGGCAAACGTTGTTTGAAATATCATTTTCCATATATAATTGTTTTTCAGATTTTTTCAATGATGTGTTTTTTTTTTTTTTAAGGTATTCCCACGTATGGGAGTACGTGTACGCGCGTACGTGTCGCGTACAGGAATACGTGTACGCGTGTACGCGCGTACGTGTCGCGTACAGGAATACGTGTACGCGAGTACGCGCAACCCGCGTACACGTACGCCGTGCAACTTAGAGATTTTATTGAGATATGGTCTCAAGGGCCATATCTCTACAATCCAGATTGCCCTCCCTCATTTTAGGAGCGATGAGGTCACAGTTGGGACCTGCCAGTCCCTACTTTGCAGGTCCCTATAGGCCGGCACACTCTCCTCCACTCTTTTCTTCCTTTTTGTCTCATTCTTCCTCATTTCTCTCTCATTTTTCTTTCTTTTTCTTACATTTTTTTTGTGACAAGTGTCAAACTGTTGTGCACCCTCTTTCTAGGCCCTAAGGCCTCATTCAAGGTCAGGTTCATAGCTGTAACTTGGTCGTTACATCTCGGATTCCAACAATGTCACCCCCATGCTTCTGGAGGGCTCCGTTTTTCCTCCGTTTGTCCAATTTTGAGCCCCATTTGCTCCAATTTTCTAAGGACAACCTTTTTCTCATGTTGAGCCTCTTGAGGCTGTCTTTTCTCATGCCTAGTTAGTCCGAGATATCTCGGACTGCTGGGCAGCCCTCCCAACACTATTATTTTGCTTTTTTTTCTCCCAAGGCTCTCTCACTTGCCCCCACTAGTGCTTGCACTAGTGGTGCTTATATTTTCCACCGTCTAAATCCTTGATCTCGACGGTGCCGTTTGCTGGCACAATTATTCATTGTGCTTGCTCATGGTTCCCTAGGGACATCCCAAGTCCCCGCCACTTTCCTCCATACTGGTTTCATTTTCTTGTCCCGCCGGCAGTCCCGTCGGCGCGCGCCCCGTTTTCCGACTTTTATTATTTGGACCCACTTGGTCCCCTGCAACATTCCGGATGGTGTCCCATTTTTATTTTTGGGGACCTCTTGTCCTTGGTGGTCTCATCATCTCTTCATGTGTGCCGATTTGTCTAGGTCGTGAGATCCCATCTCACGGTCGCCGTTTACCGTCTTTACTTGCCCCCATGCCGAAATTGTTTCTCTCTAGCCTTCCGGGTTTGTCGTGCCTCATTTTTCCTTAGCCTAGGCACCCCCATGCAGACCGTTATTTCTCGGACTGCAGTCATGGCTATTTTTCTAGTCCCACAGCTCCACAACTTGCCTCATGCTAAAAGAAAATAAAGCATTTGATTTCTAAGTGCATCCGGGCTCAATATTGGCTCCGGATGCACCTAGAACATGTGTTTTCCCTCCGGATGCACCTAGAACATGTGTTTTTCCTCCGGATGCACCTAGAACATATGTTTTCCCTCCCCCATGCAGTCCGTTGCAACTCGGACTGCAATAGGGGTCAATTTCTTAGCCCCAATGCCCCACAACTAGCCCCTACTCAAAAGAAAAAGAAACGGTCAATTCCCATGTACATCCGGACTTGATTTTGGCTTCAGATGGACTTAAAACATGTGTTTCTCCTCATGCATGTAATCCAGTTTATTCCGGTTGCATGGGGCCTTGATTTTGTTTGATTTTCTCTGCAAAAATCAAAGAAAATCAAAGTTCTTTGTAACTGTCATATTCCAGAATGAATCTGGTCACGGATGAATCTCCCCAAGTGGCCGTTTTTTACCGTTAAGGCCTTTTTTTTTCTTTTTTTTTTTTTCTTTTCTCTTTTCTTTTCTTTTCTTTTATTTTCCTCCTTTGTTGGACAGTAGGGACCTGGCAGTCCCTACTGACGGCTAACTTACTCACTCCCTCTCACTCTTTTGGTTTTATTCTCCAATATTTTTTTTTTTCTTTTCTCTCTTTTTTCTAGCATGTCAAGTGTCAAGTGGTCGTTAAGGCCCTTTTCTATGTCTTTCCTCTTAGTTTTGACCCTTCCTATGCCCAAGGTGCAGTCCGTTATATCTCGGACTGCAATGATGGTCTTCTCATGCTCATGGGGGCCTTCTTTTACTCCTATTTTTCTCCCACAGTGACCCTACCTACTCCGATTTTCTCTCGGAGGCTTATTTTCCACATGGGTCTCGTTTGACTCCATTTTCTTGAGAGAGGCTAATCCGAGATTTTTCGGATTGCTCCCATGCCTCCCATTTCAAGTTTCTTTACTTTTTCTTTTTCTTTTGGCCTTCCCGTTTGCTACCGCTAGTGCTTGCACTAGTGGTGCTAATATTCTTCGCCGTCAAGATCGGGTGCACCTTGTATTTATTATTTTCCCTCATGCGGTGCCGCCGTTTCTTCTTGAGACCTTCATATGTCCCCGCCACTTGTCCCGTCGGTGGTCCCTGGTACTTAGTCTCGTCGATGGTCCCCGACACTTAGTCCCGCCGGTGATCCCCGACACTTAGTCCCGCCGGCGGTCCCCGACACTTACTCCCGCCGGCGGTCCCCGACAATTAGTCCCTCGGGTGGTCCCCGACACATTTCGCCCCAGATGCCATTATTTTTACTTAGTCCCACGTGGCCCCGCATGCCTTTTCCCGAGGTGTCCCACGTCCCTTGGGCGTTTTGCCGCCCCATGGTGACCCCTCTCCCTTGTCTTTTCTTGCGCCTTGTGCACGCCGATTTCTTTGGGTGGGTCTCTGCTCCGAGGTTCCCGTAGGTGGCCCCCACGTTGGCCCCTCATTCTCTAGCTTCCCACGGCCCCGGGGTCATCCATCTCGCGACTTCCTCATTCTTTTGTCGCTGTCGTGCTGCATTTGCTGGTTGAAGGGCCCTTTGGCCTTAGTCTTATTGCATTCCAACGGCCCTCCCGACCTCATATTATGTTCTACGTGCCCCTGTTCTTGCGCTCATTCGCTAGCCGTTGCCGGTTCTCACCTCCTGTGGTTTTCACCCCAGGGCATCATTCCCTTCTGTGGCCTAATCCTTTGTCTTTTCTCTCTCTTGCCTCGTCACTCCAAATTTCTCTGTTGTGCAAAATTTGTTTATAATCCATCTCTTGAGTGATGGGGAGTTATTCGGGACCCATCAGTCCCGACAACGGTCACCATGCCAACCCGTTCGGATTAGTACACGCATGCTTTGCTACAAGTCCTTAGTTCTGCTGCTGCACAAATGAGATCATGCAGGGCATGCCAGCCCTTTGGACGCACACTTACCAAACCGTCTTTAACTATTTCAGTCAGGGACTCGGTGTTGATTCTGGTTGTGATCGTCGTCCTGTCTGTGACGTTAAATAATTATGGGGGACCTTGGCGGTTGTTCTTAAACTGCCTCTTGATCAGTCAGATCAAACCGGGTGTGAGTCTCGTTGCATGCAAGGATAAATAAGGTGCAGGGGCTGGCAGGTTCGACATAGACTTGGGGCACAGGGGTGGGCCGGATTGCACACCTTCAGACACACTGCTCAACCAGATGCTCAGGGCATTGACACAAAGTGACTACTCAAGAGGGATACAGGGGGAGAGTTGGATTCCGGTAACTGTTCGCGGTGACACTAATTAGACAAACTGTCATCCAACATGCATCTCAACAGGTAGATTATTTTTATTTTTGATTATTTAGTTGTTACAGACTTGTTAACAACTGACAGACAGCTGCAGATAGGTTACTTCCTTTCCTTAGAGCATTGCATTCTGTGTAAGAGTAATGTAAAAATAGAAGTGTACCTGACATTGATTGTTGGTTACCGCTTGACTACTACTCTTTAGGTTGACCGGAATTAGTTGATTATTTATACCCGGTTGTGTGTAATGCTGAGGTAGGATTCAGTGTGGACTCTTGTTTAGATCACACACACTATAGCTCATGAGTGATGCAGGCGGTAGTGAGGAGGAGGAATGAGTAGTTGAACATCTTAGAGTGACTCGTAGAACTGCACTTAGTCAACCGATTACCTTCTTGGAGTTAAGCCAGGGAGAGGAAAGGCGGCTGCGAAGGGAAGTCAGGGAAGGGACGATGTTAGAGAGGACTAAGTCAGTGGCAACCAACGCTGAACGGACACTTGCAACAGCAAGACTAGTAGACACTAGAGTTCACGTTGAGGTTGCTTTGGCTACCTTCTCTTCAGTGTCACATGCCTTGTCTCAAGCCTCTTCGTCACGTGTCAGTCAGGGTATCTCTCAGAGTTCTGTTAATCAATTTGTTGGCTCACAGTAGATGCCACTTACACCTGAGGATTATGAGATTCTCCAAGGGGAAGCTCTTCATGATGAGTTGCAGCGGTAACTGGGAGAAGTAGAAGAAAGAAGAGAAAGAGTTAGATTGAGAAAAGTAAGATTAGGCACTAGGTTGCAGGAGCTAAGAGGACTAGAAGAACTAAATGATGCTACGTTAAATCCTGTTGATCGGTCGTTGCGCAACTCGCTGCTTTGTGTGGCAGAAATGCAGGTATTTTCAGCAGGAACTGTTGGCTGAACTAGTGGCAGGCCAAAAACGAATTATGGCTGCACTCCAGGGGCCTCGTCGAGTCATGAGGCAGCCCCAATTCTCTGCAGTTCCCCCTTCGGTTGCAGGTCCTTCAGTGACGTCGTCGCCGATAGGGCAAACCTTCTCGCCTATGTATGGCATTGCTTTCTCAGGCGGACAACCAGTAGTTAGTGGTCCGGTCCCTCAGAGCTTCTACTGTACCATCCACGACGGTGGTAACTACAGTCCCATCGCCAGGGCCAGCCCATGTTAGTGTGCAGCAACCGATGTCAGTGGTCACGCAGCCACTGCAACAATCACCTGGGGAGATCTAACTTATGCAGTGGATGCCCAAGATTCCTTTGCTGAGTCCTAAGCCCTTTTCTGGCGACAGGAAGAAGGACGAGGACCTGGACACCTGGGTGAGGACTGTGCCCAGTTATATGAGGCACAAACGCACAAGGCCAGAGTAAGAGGTTATAGTTGTTGCTTCCTTTTTAGAGGGATCAGCAACATGTTGGTTAAATGGGTTAGTGCAGCAACAGGGCTATGGTCAAAATTTCGATACCTGGGCGCAGGCCCAGACATTGAAAGACTTCGTACAGACTGTGTATAGACGGTGGCATGACCCTCAAGAGGCACAGAAGGTCACCGACGCGATTAACAATCTTTGTGCCAAAAGGTACAAGAATGTACGCGAGGTCACAAACACTGTAGAACGCCTGACCGTAGTACCTGGCGTGCGTTTTGATCCTCAGGTACTCCTCACAGACTAGTTGAGATGTCTGCCCTCAGAAATATGACAAAACTGGTTGACGAGGCCTACATAGACCAACATAGCTTCGCTACTTTCAGCAGGAAGGCGGTAGACATAGAGGCTAAGTTGGGATCCGCGCATCAGGGCCAAAGAGATGGTAGGAAGAAGAGACTTCCCCAAGACTGGAAGAAGAAGGGTCAACTGATGTTCGTCGACCATGATGGTCAGGTGACAGAAATTGACGACTTCCCAGACGATGGGGACGAGACAGAGGATCATGGGGTCAGCGACACTTCAGATGGTGGAGTCGTGGCGCCTATCAAAGAAAAGGCTAGGGGGACCGGGAAGAAGAAGGTAGTCCGGTCTATGGGTCAGGGCGACCAAGGAACACCCACATGGGTAAGACTTGGTTTAGATTACGAGGTGTGGAGGGATAGAGTTGCTTGAATTGTGGCAACTACGGCCATACGTCTAGAACGTGTCGAGGCAAAAAGGTCGATACGAAGGTAGCCTCACCAACGGTCGTGGGCTTATCTTCGAACCCCGGCAGTGTTTCTGCGAGCACTTCACAGGGGAACACCTTGGGCCAATAGGAGTGTTAGTCGCTCTTACTCGTGTTGAAGTGGTAACGTTGCCTTCCCCACTTCAGGCGTTGGCCCGAACATCGCCCCGCAGACACATTCAGACCCACCAACACTTTGTTCGAGAGATGTGTTTGAGTCCTTACAAGAGTTACAGTCTGAGTGGTCAGGGAAGGACCCTAGAGACTCTTGGGCGATGATCAGCAGAGGTCCAAAGGGTGAACATTTCGTGGTAGAGGTTGATGTAGGTGGCCGCAAAGTGGGCGCCTTCGCATACATAGGCTCTACATGAAATTTCACCAGTCGTGCTTGTGTAGATAGACTGCGCTTAGGGGACCAAGTGCAGCGGCTAGCTGAACTATAGCTTCTACGCTAGCCAACAAGCATCAAATGGTAGTAAAAAACTATGTCAAGGACGTAGTTTGTTCCTTCTCTTATGGAGGAGGGGAAGTGAGACACAAAATCTCATTCCTCGTTAGCGACGAACTGCCCTTCGACATGTTACTAGGCATGTACTACATTGAGGTCACTCAACCTCAGTTTGATTGGGATAGGAAGGTGTTGATACACAAGCTGCCAAACGATAGGGCCGTTAGACTGCAAAAGTATAAAGCTAGCAGTTTAGTGAAAAACTACAACTGCATGTGTGCCTCCTCTGTCTATAACTACTATAAGCAGAATCGTGAGGAGGGCTTGTATCTAGTCTTTGTCTCTAAAAAAGGGAAGGTCGTTAAAACAACCCCAGAGATAGAATCAGTCGTCGCACAATATTCCGACCTTTTTTAGGAGCCCACAAACGTGGTAGAAAGGGAGGTGGTCCATACGATAGAGGTTATCCCAGGTAGCAAGGTGCCTAGAGGACGAATCTATAGGATATCTCCTGCGGAGTTGGATGAGCTCCACCGCCAGCTCAAGGAGCTCACGAAAAAGAGATGGATTCGGCCTAGTACCTCCCCTTAAGTGCGCCAGTCTTGTTTGTCCCTAAGAAAGGGGGTACCTTAAGGATGTGCATTGACTATAGAGGCCTCAATGGCATCATAGTAAAGAACAGAGAGCCCCTACCCGCATCCACGACCTACTGGATAGAGTGTAGGGATGCCGGTACTTTACTAAGATAGATCTAAAGTCCGAATACCATCAAATTGCCATTAGACCAGAGGACAAACACAAAACCGCTTTTCAGACCAGGTACGGTCTGTACATGTTTGTGGTGATGCCCTTTGGCCTATGCAATATTCCTGGTACATTCCAGCATGCAATGAACAGGATATTTCATGAGTACTTAGACAAGTCTATCATCGTGTACCTCGACGATATACTTATCTGCAGTGACTGTAGGGGCACACGCTGAGCACTTGAAAATAGTGCTAGGTCTCCTAGGACAGCACCAGTACAAGCCTACAAGGTTAACTTGGAGAAATGCGAGTTCGGTCACACCGAAATCTTGTACTTGGGCCATGAAATCTCCGCAGATGGTTTGCGGCCGGATGATGCTAAGGTGGCCAGCATACGTGACTAGCGCAGACCTCAGACTGTTACTGAGGTCCGATCGTTTTTGGGGATGACGGGCTACTATCATCCGTTTGTTAAAAACTATAGTACAATAGCTTCCCCATTAACTGATCTAACTCGACTTAACACCCCTTGGGAGTGGACTGGAGAGTGTGAAGCCAACTTCAGGAAACTGAAGTATGCCCTGACACACTACGAAGTTCTTAAACTTCTGGATCCTGATAAGCCATTTGTGGTGACCACAGACGCCAGCCAATATGGCATCGGTGCGGTCCTTGCGCAAAAGGAGGGGCGTAAGTTGAGACCTATCGAGTACATGAATAAGAAGATGTCGTCACAAAAGCTAGCCAAGTCCACATATGAGCGTGAGCTTTATGCCCTCTACAGAGCGCTGGTCCATTGGAGACACGACCTCCTAGGTAGGTTGTTCTACTTGAGATTTGACCATGATACCTTGCGCTGGATCAAGACACAACCTGTACTCTCTGACGCACTCACGCAATGGATTCAAGTGAAAGACATATATGACTATCAACTTGATCCAATCAAGGGAGAGTACAACAAAGTAGCTGATGCACTATCACGTCGGGCAAATTACCTAGGCGAGCTAGTGATTGAATTTTGCATATCTAACGATCTAACTCGATCTTTCATGGAAGCCTGTCAACAAGATTCAATTATTTATGAGATCATCCGTAAGTTCAAATATAAGGATAAAGTAACTTCTAACGAATTTATGATGGTAGATGGCTTGTTGTTTCTTGAAAAGGCAGGGAATAAAAAACTGTGTGTTCCTAATAGTGAGTCTTTGCGTAGTTTATTTTTTGGGGAATGTCATAATGCAGCTGGTCATTTTGGCTATAGAAAGACATCAGCTAACTTAGTGCAGAAGTTTTGGTGGCCCACAATGATGCAGAACGCAAAAACATATGTAGAGACCTGCCAAGTTTGTCAACGTGACGAACCAAGGATGCATGCATCTTTGGGATTGATTCAACCCCTCCCTATCCCTGCTGGACCTGGCCAGAGTGTGTCCGTGGATTTCATGGATACTCTCATGACCAGCAAAAGTGAAAAAAGGCATATATTTGTCATTGTGGATAGCTTCACTAAATATGCGAGACTAATTGCTATGCTTGAGACAGGTAGAAATGAACACATCATCAAGCTCTTTATGGATAACTGGGTTCGTGACTTCGGTCTACCTACGTCTATAGTTAGTGACTGGGATGTGAGATTCACCAACGAACTGTGGCAAAGCAAAACCCAACAGATGGGCACCCGGCTCCAAATGACATCAGGGAACCACCTTGAGTCACATGGCCAGGTTGAACAGATGAACCGTGTAGTACAGCACCTACTTTGGCATTACATCAAGCCAAGTCAGGATGACTGGAACGAGAAATTGCCTCTCGTTGCCAGCCTGTACAATAACGTTGTGCATAGCACGACTGGTATGACTCCCAACCGATTACATCTAGGTTGGAAGCCCAAATCAGTACTGGACTTTCTATTACCTGAACAACAACAAAATGTATCACCTGGCAACTTAGAGTTCATTGTCAAATATGAACAGATGTTGCAACAGGCCGTAGAGCACATTAAGAAAGCTCAAGATGCCATGATTGCATCTGAGAACAAGCACAAACAACAGTCTAACTTTCAGGTAGGTGAACGAGTCTGGGTAAGATCATCCGAACTAGGTCAAGAGTTGGGGATTTCATGCAAACTAATGCCACAATACTTTGGGCCCTAGGAGATCTTAGACATTGTATGGGATCAACCAGAACGACCGTCTCACATTCCCGCACACTTATGTACTTACCCTGTTTTCCATGCATCCAAGTTTGCACCTTTTGTTGTCACTGATCAGTTTCCCTCAAGAAGATCAATGTTGCCCCCAACCATGGATGGACACGTGGACATTGACGATATCGTCGAGCACAAGCTGATGCCTGTACCCAAACCTCCAAGAAGAGGTCGGCAGCCAAAGCCACAGATGCAATACCGAGTGCGGTTCAGACATCACATTGATCCTCAAGAAGACCGATGGTTCACAAGAAAGGAATTAATGAAGACTGCTCCCCAAATGATCTCAAGTTACGAGAGAAATCTGAAAGGGAAACAGCCGGTTCCATAAGAACTTCTCCGAGGACTATTGAAGGAAAGGAGGAGGGAATGCGAGGATCCGGGTCCTCGGTAGGCCTAAGGGCCTCGTATTGCATATGCGCCCGCCCTAAGTGAAGGCGGGCCTAACAAATCACGAGAAGCCCTCGGCTAACAATTTCACATTTGGGGTCCAGGCAGTTTCGTCGTGCCAGTTGGTTGAAGGAAACACAGGCCGAGCAGCGAGGAAATTGCCAGGCCTTCTAGGCTTTTCCGAAAGCGCAGGCCCTGGGCGAGATTCGCAGCCTCATACATAAACAGTTGGGAGGCCCAACCAAATGAGGCCAGTAGTTGCACCAGAGGCGCAGCATCCCGAGGCCTACTGGAAGCTTCTGGGCCCAGGGCAGCCAAGCTGCGAAGGCAGGCCAACTCTTTCCATATAGGAAAGAGCTTGCTGCCTGACCTCTCATTCAGGACTCGCATGCTAGCGGCAGCGCTGCTGGAGCGGACGCCCGTGGGCTGCTGTTGGCGCTGAGAGGCGAGGTGCTAGCGTGTGAGGTCGTGCAGGGAGAAGGGCGCTGCTGAGGGGAGCGCCATAGCCCAGCCTCCATAGCTGGTTGGGCTTGGACTACAGTGAGGCGCAGGGGTGGTCTTCGTGTGTACAAGGGGAAGACGTGGGAGTAAGTCAGGGGAGAGAGAGAAGGATGATGATGATGATGATGATGTGAGGGCACATACCTAGTATTGGCGATCGTCTGCATTGGGCGATATCTTCAAGTACTTCATGGGCTGCTGACGTCAACAGTTGCATTGTCAATTAGTAGGCAAGTTGTAGCTGTTTAGGAAGTATGCAGGGTGTCGAGTGCCAAGTGGGGAGATAGGGCCTGAACACTCATGTTGGTGGTGGCGAGAGCAAGCTCTCATTGACATTGGTTTTCAGTGTTACGATTCTTCATTGGTATTATATTGGCGCATTTCTCCTTTTCGGACGCTGGGATACTATCTGGCCTTCAATATGATTGTGCATTCTGCACATTGTCATCTCGCTATTGCTCATTTTCCTTGCACATAGGAAAGAAAAAA
>BFEA01000990.1:193061-217690 GCA_003427395.1 Chara braunii
CTTCTTCCCTGTCGAGCTCTCCCAGGCCTCATGCCCCCACCGTGATAGGTCACAGGGCAACACGACTCACCCCAGCTCCGGCCAGCGTCGTCCCGACAGCAACCCTTGGTTCTCCCTTGGAATGCCCGGCCCAAAGCATCCCCAGATCTCTCTACCAGGCCTCACGCTCCTTGTCTCTTATACACATCTAGATGTGTATAAGAGAACACACACACACACACACAACACACACACACACACACACACACACACACACACACACACACACACACACACACACACACACAAACACACATAACAACTATATAAATAATAAATAATAGTAAAAATAATAGGAAAAATTGAAGGTTTTACCTTTTTTTTTTTTTTAAACGAATTCAAATTTCTTTATAAAAGGCAGGAACCAGGCCCGGCGTCCCTTACAAAATTAGGTGGGGCCCTCAGCGGGCAAGGCATCACCGACGAAGCACACAGAAAGCTCCACTAGATTTGACTCTACAACCAACTCCACAACCAACTCCACATCCCCAACAACTCAAAAAGTCAACGAAAATTATCATCAAAATCTAAATTATCCCTAAAAGCACATAGAAGGCTCCAATAGATTTGACTCCACCGCCAACTCCAGAACCAACTCCACAGCCCCAACAACTCAAAAAGTCAACAAAAATTATTATCAAAATCTAAGTTATCCCTAAGAAATAAAAATAATAAGGAGTTCGCACTGATTAACCCTCAATATCTAATTAACAAAAACACAATACCTAATTAACAAAAACAATCACCAAAAAATCAACTCTACACCTTACCATAGGGACTATAGACTTATAGATTGCAAAATTCCTTCTATGCAGAGACTTTTCAGTTCTTAATCTAAATCAGGAAATGCAACGTGGTCAAACTTAGATTAGCAAAAGCGAAGACCGTCCAGTATGACAGGCTCAATGGGGAGGAAGCATTTAGCCCAACATCTCGGACGATGCCCACTGATCACATAATGAGAAATTATACTCACAATAGTCGTGACAACCCTAATTAGGTGAACCCATTTTCACCGACCATGAAGAAAGCTTCAACCAACCCTAATTCCGCAAACCCAACAATTATCGGGATCCACCAATAAAATCGAAGGATGAAGTGCAATGGACGAAAAGACTGGAACTAATAAGAAATTCGCACACAAAAATTTCAACTGGACACATCAGTATAGTGAAGACCGTCCAGGATGGTAGACTCGATGGGGGAGGAAGCATCTAGCCCAACATCTCGGACGATGCCCACTAATCACACAATGAAAAATTCTAATCACCAAGTACGATGGACTAAAAGACTGGAACGAATAAGGTATTTGCACACAAAACTTTCAACTGTATACGTTAGTATAGGGCCTATAGGGTTCTAGATTGCAAAATTCGTAATCTAATTTCATAAAATTCTACGTGGTCAATACTTCAGATGAACGAAAACCGTCCAGGATGGCAGGCTCAATGAGGGGGAAACATCAAGCCCAACATCTCAGATGATCCCTGTCGGTCACACAATAAGAAACCAGCCATCAAACCAAAGGAAAGCAGCCGCAAAGCCGCCACACCAACTTGAGTCTTCAGAACCACACAACACCGGCATCATTGAAGAACAAGCAGCCGACACAGAAGAGTGACCGCAAATAAGCTTCCGCACCAATCTTCAGAACCAAACAATACGACAAGCTGCTTCAGTGATGCTCCAGGCAACGCGGAAGCAGGATTACCCTGTGCTCGCTCCGTATCAACGACTGGAGGGCGAAACCCCCAATCAGCTCCACCAAGTATAGTGGCGACGCACCGGCACAACAAAAACCGCAGTGCCATTGCGCCACCGGTGTGACGCGTTAACACTGCTAGCGCAGCGCTAACGCGCTGGTATGACACGTTAACACTTTAATAATAACAATAATAGTTCTTATCATCAAAATAATAATAATATTTAAAATTAAAAATAGAATTAAAGACTTTTTTATAAAAATATAAAATTAAAATTTAATAAACCTGGGCTAGCAGCCGGGCTGCCCGGGTCCCGGTGGCCAGCCCGTGCAAGGACCAGGGAAGCTCCCAGCAAAAAAAAAAACAAATCAGAAAAATAAAAAAAAATTGAAAACAAACTATGTTATGCAAAAAAAAAAACTGAACAACTTTTGCCTCAGGGTGACATCGAAATTCTGCACCAAATTTAGGGAAAAAAATAAATTTTGAAAATAATTTTTATTATTATTTATTTTTGTTTGTTTTTGGCCCGGCCGGGCAATTGACCCCAGGCCACTCTGGTAGCATAGTAATAAAAAATAAAAAATAATTTTGTTAAAAAATAATAAATAATAAAAATACACATAAATATTTAAGAAAAAAAAATATATATATATATATAAGATAAAAAATAAAATAAAAATAATTATAAATATAAGATTAAAAATTAGAAATATAAATAAAAAAATAAAGAAAAATAAAAAATAAAAATAAAAATAAAAATTATAAAATAAAAAAATAAACAATAAAAAATAAAATAAAAAATAATTATAGAGATAAAAATAATAACACATACACACACAAAAACGCACACACAAACACACGCACACACAAACACACGCACACATAATAATTGTAGACAGGGTTACCTGCCTGTACGTACGGAGGCCCCCGGGCGGACCTCCGTACGTTCAGGCGTTTGGGGTCCCGTACGGGGTCCGAACCCTACGGCGTTTGGCCCCCGCCAAAAATTATTTCATGGCCTAAAAATAATTTTTTTTTTCTGAATTTTGTTTTATTAGTTCTCTATGACGTGAGGTACATGCCTATAAATTTTCAAACCATTTGGCGTAGGCAAATAAGAATTAAGAATCGCCAAAGATGGCGGTGTCAAAACGTGCTCGCCCACATTTTTTTTCACTTTTTACTTTTTGTTTTCACTTTAGTTCGGGGTCTAAACAATTTTATTATTTTTGAAACTTTTTTAGTGGGTTTTGTATTATGTGAATTACACATCTGTAAATTTTCAGGTCATTTAGCTATGCCAAAAAAAAAAGAAAAATCGCCAAAGATGGCAGTGTCGAAAACATGCTCGCTCACTTACTAAATTTAATGCTCTTTTTATTTTTATTTATTTTTATTATTAGTATTTATCCTGTATATATTTTATTTTTATTTCAAATTTGGTAAGGAATTAGGACTCAATGCTTAGCCAAATCTTGTTTAATTTATTTTTCTCCATAACATATTTTTTTTTCAGAGTTTTTTGATGGCTTGTTTGTTTTTTTATTTTTTTTGGGTCCGCATTCGGCCTGAACGGTCCAACACATCCCCAAGGGGTCCCATACGTTCGGGCGTTCGGGTTCGGGCGTTCGGCCCGTCCCGAATGCCGGTTACCCTGACTTTAGAAATAATAATTATAACAATGATGACAGTTTCACTTGATATGAAAAAAAAAAAATATATATATATATATATATATATATAATAAATAATAATTATAAAATAATAAAATAAACAATAATAAAAAATAAATAAAAATAAAAATAAGTAATAATTAAAAATATATATATAACAAAAAAAAAAGAAATAATGAAAAATAAAAAAGAATGATAAAATTAAGATAAAAATAAAAATACAAATTGACCCTAAAAAAAACTCGCAAAATTCGAACCAATCATAGTAACGTCAGCTAAGTGCGAAACTGACCCCCCTTATAAGCAGACACAAAATAAAAACCACCACCCCTGAAGTAGGAACCCCGACAACAAACATATACAACACAAATAATAAGCCTAAACACCTATATACCATGAAAACTACTCCTCGCATTCCAATTATGGGTCAATAGGACCCACCACCCAATACACAAAAGATAGACAGCCAAAGAAAAGCAAGATCTAGTCTCACACGCAAAAAACGCCAAACGTTGTCCTCACTCGGGTGTCGTACGGCAAACAGGCAAAACGCTAATCGCAAAGGCACCACATCGAAACGACGTACCTGATACACTACAAGACAAACGGGCATGCAAACACGACAGACAAACCACGACGCTACCATCGTCCACCATAGCCAGGCCATCTCTCAAAACGATAAAAGAGCACACACACTGCATACACGGGTGCTCAAGAAAAGACAAAGACGGAAGCGGCTCTAGCAACCCGACAACAACTACGATAGCATGAGCACATGCCTCACCTCTAGCAGTACTCCTGCTCCCACTCCGCAGCTTGAACTCACACGCAGACACCCATGGCTGAAGCAGTGCCTTTTCGAAGTAAACAACCATACCCAATCTCTCCCCCCTCCACACAAGACGACTCGAGGGTTACATCCACTCCCCCCGCCCACAAAAGAACCGACCCCAATCCTACCGAAATGAAGCTACGCTCGCTTCCACCATCCTACTCCATCCCCGCAAAACCAAAAACTTACAGCCACTGCACGACATGCTTCAAAATATATGTTTCACTAGCTCGCCCCATACAACAGCTACCCACGCAGATAGGCTCCACTACTGCTACTGGCAAACATACGAAGCACTGTGCTCGTGCATAATCATCTGGAGCCAGCAGCCAAGTTCTCGTGTTGCACCCATCCTCCTGCTCTATCCTTGCACGGGTATGCAACCTTACAGCTGATCCCATGCCTGTGTCTGGTGTAGCACGCGTACAGTGCCCTGTCCGCTGTGCTTGTGGGAAAGCTACTTGACTCCATGCTGCACAACCTCGTTACGAGCCATGGCGGCGACTGACTCCCCAGCAACACCAACCATGACCTCTCAGGTATGGATCTCTAACGACCCCCATCCGCCAAAAAAAACCTTGTTGCATTACCTACACCCTTCCCCCCTCCCACCCACCCCCCAATACTAACAGGAGTTGATACTAAGTTAATCCCTCTGATGAGTTGCTATGGGTGCTAAGCGGCCAAAAACGCGCTTTAGGGCGTGCACCCACCCTATGGCTGGGCTTCTGCCCTTTCCTAGCGTCTAACCCACTAACACTAATTAAACTAATTTCATGTTCCTCCCTGACCTAACTCCTCCTATAAACCCGCTAACTAAAAATGACAATGTCCCTGGATGCTTCCACCATAGCCAACTTGGCTAGCTAATCACCCTCGAACAGACTCTTTTTGAGTTAGGCTGCGTCTTGTTTCCCATTCGATATGGGATAGCCGTGTTACGTACACAACCCCCCCCGACACATACCCGAATCTTTGATCCAGTTGCTAAGTAGGGGTAGGTTCCCCTACTGACAAGACTATGCATGCTTACTTAGCCGCCCAATTAAAAGTAACCCAGCGCAGGGCTTTATGTTAATACCTCCCCTTCCCCCTCCCCCTTTCACTTCTCCCTTTGTTGGCCCGCCATTCGCTTTACAATCCACCATGGCGCAATTCCATACTGAAGGTTGCCGCATACACATCACCAGTTTCACTCTTTCCCACTTCTTGATTTACGACAACTGTACGTTGCTTTACTGACAATGCACTTGCACACCCTGCTACTGCTCTCACCTTTTCTCTATACCGACCACCGCCCTCCCCCATCACTTGCACAAAACCCTATCCGACCCAATCCCCCCCCACCCCACCCCCTTCACATCACGTCATTCAAATCGCGACACCAATCATGATTGTACTTATGAAAACTGGACCTCAAAACATAGTTATATTAAACACGGTAACCTCTTCTTCGTTGTCTTTCTATCTATCTCGACATACCTTAAGGGCACAACCATGACCGCTTAACGCCAACACCACGAGTCATGGCCTGACAAATCCGATCTGCAGGTTCCCTTTTGGTAAATAGGTAATTGAAATAGGCGTCCTAATATTTCGTTTTTGATTATTCCGTCGTAAAGTTGAGTAATCATAGGAGATGTTACCTATTGCAATGAGCACTATATAAGGTGAAGGGTAGACCACCTGTGTTTACCGCTTGAAAGCCTCCGATAGATATTTCACAAGCAATAGAGCTCTTCATGTCGTTTCATTCAATTTTCTACTACAAGGATCTCCCTGAGCTGAATAACTACTTCATTTAGGATACTGACATATAAATGTATGCAATACTCAACGTGTGTGTTTTCTATATCACTAATCGATAAGGATCCTCCACATGGATATGTGCCTGCTGTTCCTGCCCACAAATTTAGTTAAACAACTTACCTTGCGCGACATACTTGCTTAACTAATCGCACTTCCAGATTAATAGAACGGGCGAGTAGGGCTTGCTTTTCATTTAACCGGACGGATTGGGTTCTCCAAACTAGATACACGTGTATATATTGACAATACTTATGTGCTACTATAGCCAGTTCTTCTTTGTACTTCTGGCAGGATGACCTCATCGAGCGAGTAGGGCTTGTCACAATTAGACGGAACGGATTGGGTTCTACGAATTGGATACATGACTATCCTTATCTAAATTGACAATCCTTATGATCTGTGTAGCCAATTCCTTTTTGCTTAAGCACTCATGGTTGCCTATACGAAACTCTGGCAATTTGACAATACAGACAAACCATGGTGCCGGACTTATAGGCAGCAGATCCTTACAATACGCATGAAGAAAACCTTTTTTAATAAGGGTTACTCACCGAGACTATTATGTAAACTCCTTTTTGTAATTTACTTTAATAAGATCAACCATGTCGATCGCCCCTCCATCATCATCTGGAAAAATTTCAATTCGTATTATCATCCCTTGCGTATTATTCATTTATAGAGTAGGGTCACTTTGTATTTTTGTCATTCTGCTTCTTAACCAAATAAAACCCTCAATCTAAACAGATTCCATGATCAGAAGGTAGTTGTTGCATACATAATGAATGATACATCAGCATGAGAAGTACGACTACGCTCCCAATTCATTAACAGACTATATTGCCCATTAGATGCAGATTCATCAGGAATGTATGATTCTTGAGAATGTTTTGATAGTAGGAGAGATCAAATCCCTTTTCCGCATTAGCATGAGTAAAGTATGAGAAGTATACATGTGATAAACTGTACCAAGTAAGCCGTTGTGTGGAATGATGGTCGAACGTTCGAAATTTTAATCAAGAAGTAGTTAGATGATGCCCGTAGGTTTTTATGGTTGATCCCTCTAATGGGGGTTGTTGTCTCTTTCGTGGTGTGATTAAAACGAATCTAATAACCAAGAACTAATATTTCTTTGTGCAAAAACATATTTATGAAAATGCATGATCTTAAATATACCTTATATGTTCTTTTATTGCCTTTGTCTAAGTCTTCGCACATGTTATTTTACTGTTAAAGTTTTTTGCATCTAAAATTTACATTGTAGGTGACATCTGTATGTAAGTATGATTTTTGTTTATAGCATCAGAAACAATGTGTGCATCCTCAATGGGAGTGTTAGTATCTTCTAGGGTGTCATCCTACATGTACAAATAATTGCGCATGCACGTAACCCGACTAAGTTTTTAATCCACCTAAGAGTGTGGGAAGTGTCGTGTTCTACAAAGAGGGTAATCTGGATCGCAGCCCAGTGTGATTGGGGAACAATACCCCTGTTAGAAACCAAGATTACTAGTTAAACTAAAAGCCTATTTTTGTATAAAAGGGATCGTATAAGGAGTCTACTGCTTACATATATAGTTTGTGCACTAAAACGACCACGTCAGGCTATAGTCTTGATCCCGCTTAAATTGTCAAATAGCTTACCCGATCATCAACTCAAGGACCTTTACAGTCAAAATGGCATGAACACGGTGCACACTTAGAAAACACACACAAACTAGCACTGAAGACACACGTTACACAACACACTGCACACAAACACTGATAAAACACGTTAGGAGATGTCCACCTACAGTAAGGATAACTAACGTACACCTTCCCTATTTCAACACTTGCATTATAGTTTGCTTATGGATTGTCTGCAATCCTGTGTGTCGTATCATCTGGATAAGTACGTAGGCTGTCGTATGGGAAAAATTGAAAGGTGGAATAGCTGAACGGAACCCTATTACGCACATCTTTTGAAATACTTCCTCATTGATTTAATGGTCTTTAAGTAACAGTATCAGTGCAATCCATATGTGTGTGACGTAATATTCACATCGATCTTCTATTGATGATAGCAGTATATAAGCATGACTTTTGCTCGTATCATCAGAGTCAAAATACACATCATTAGTGAGAGTATATGTATCTTCGAGGTTGTCCTTCTACGAACACAAGTGTAACACTTCTTACTCTTCAATCAACCTAAGAGTATGAGATGAGTCGCCTTCAATAAGGAGGGTGATCTGGATCGAAGACCATTGAGATTTGCGACTCATTTCCCAGCCAGAAACAGGGAGTAGTAGTAAAACTTAAAACCTACTTGGTTCTCTCTAGGTTACTTGCGAAGAAGATCGCATAATGAGTTTACTGGTTAACTTGTATCTTTCACCAAACGACTGCAGCAGGTCTATGGACTTGATCCCGCTAAACTGCTTGAAATCATCGGACAGCCTACACGATCATCACCTCAAGGATCTTCACATCCAAAATGGTGCGCACACGTTCCAAACTTAAAACACATACACAATCAACACACCAGTGTTAAAGACGCACGCTGCGCGACACACCACACACGTGCGCTGATGAAACACACTAGGAGTTGTCTGCTCGTACTAAGGGAACTTACTGAATGGGTTTTTCAACATAGTCAACTATTATGCGTGGATTCCCTCTCTTATCTTTGATCTTTATTCAACACTGAGTTTCATTATAAGTAGTTTATAGTTTGTTATCAACCCTGCGTATGGTATCACCTGGTTAAATACACGTGTAGTCGGAACATAGAATAAAAGGTGGATAAGCTGAACGTAACCTCGTGTATGCATCCTACTTTTTTTTAGACCCTCCGATAAAAAATGTTTTTCCACATGTTAATGACGCAATATGTGGATTTGATTTTTGTAGATCTCATGAGTATCATCAGGGGCACTGCCCGCAACATCAAAAAGGAGTATGTATTTATTCAAGCAGCTCACCCTGCGTGCGCAGGCATTGCACGTGCGTGTATCACCTCAAAATTTTCAATCAACCAGGGGTAAAGGGATCAGTTGTGGGTGAAATGGATCGTAGTCCATTGCGACTGACTTTTTTTCAATGAAAGTAGTTTTTTTCCCCCATGATTATTATAAAAGTACTTATTCTATCAGACACATCATTCATCATCAACCGAAGATCAAGCCATATAATCATAACACGACCTTTATGTATTCAATCGATTTACAATGTAGGTTCGCCTCTTTTTCCTAAGCTAGCACATACCATCGCGTGCATTTTTAAACCGGAGTATGTGTGGTTCCAACATGTAATAGTAAGCGCGTGTATTCCTCCACCAACACGAATGATCAAACTCCTTTACGCATAGAAGTGATATTTTCGCACATACAGGCAATATACAAAACATGTACGTATTATTGGCAAGAAAATGCGTCGGTTAACCAGTATCGAATAAATTATTGTGTGGGAGTACATAATTGCTGTAGGGACGAACTTACGATCAGAGAATAACTAGAACATGGTTGTTTTTTTTGTTAACAAATAGCCTACGACTATTTGTTAACAGGAAAGACAATAACAAAAATGATCATGTCCCTTTTTCTTTTTCCTTCTTCTTTTTTTGCGAATCACAATGGTTTTGGCATGAAGATGGTCTGCAGTACATCACATGCGACCGGTCTCTTCTCATTTTTTTTCTTCTCGTTGTTTACAAACATGACATGAAACAAGGAAACCATGCGCCGCAATTACGGAGAATCCAGAAAGTTGGATACGTAGTTTTTGTTATACGTATTTTTCAATTTTCTCACCAATACTATGGCCTTTAATAATGACTTACCACATCACCAACTGCGCCACGAATCCCTTACATTCTCCGCTTCCCCCAGACCATGCTAATTTTTCTCCCCCTTCCTTAAATACTACCCTTCACGACCCATGGTGGAAGAAAATAGCCCAAATACGACAGAAAGGAAAGTTGTTTAGACAGTCCTCATTAAGAACGTGTAAACAGCTCCCCCTAGCTACTGCACATACAAAAAACGTTCCCCGTTATAATACACACACCCCGATGTTATTAAAGAAAATAAATAGATTGATTCATCTTTTATTAAGTTTTATCTACGTATATTATAAAAAAATACACACCAATGATGACAATTTTTGAAAAAGACGTTACATGAATTTGATAGGTCTTCCAAGTCCTGCGACTCAAAACCATGGACCACACACGAGGTATCGTGTGAACGACAACACTCTGCACAACCACCCCACCAACTCCTCACTGTCCCAAGTAGGTACAAGTCATAAATAAGACGCTCTGACATAATCCTGTTATTGATGAACCAAATGACTACCAACCCTGCTTGGCCATGACCATGGCCGCATTGGATCATAAAACCACAGTTCTCGATACACGGGCACTCAAACCATGACCCAAACAGTACACAATTAACCCCTAGCTACAAACATCTGCAACGTAGTGATCACCCCCTCACCCCTACCCCCCATACCCTGCGCTTGGCCCTAGCGCAAATACCCTGCCCCCCTTATATCCGGATTCGACTCCCCTACCCCAAGCATACAAATCCCATATTGGCCAGCATGCCAAATGACGAGGACCATACAGCTTGGGCCACTCCACACACCCGAGACCAGACTACCACAACTCAACAAGCTAAGCCCCACCCGGACAGATCGTACAGCCGCCAATACTACCAATTATAGTTATCCCTAATGTGTAACGCGCCACGCATGCTCCTTCGCTCCTGTAAAGGCGCCTGAAGAATCGCCTCCCATTCAACAAAATCCACTTGTCTCTCTCCATGCTCCTGCTGCCAGTCACTAGTAACCAGCCCCACCATCTCCGCAACCACATCAACCCCACGACTTGGTGCTTCATTGGGTACGTCACTGGAAACCTTGGTTACATAGACCGTAACCTCACACAACACGTCCTCGCGATATCCCAACCCCACACACAACTCCAGAACCAATGCCCCGTTCGCCATCACCCGGTAATAACGAACAGACGAATTCGCCACCCGCAGGCTATACTTGAAATCCAACCCCTTATCGTCACCCCGACGATGACGTAACTCGTGAACCACTATCGCCCGTCCACACACTTCGTCGACGCACGTAGTCACGATATCCATGACAGCTACTACCGAACGAGTTCCACCCAAAACAAGCCCAGAAAAAAAAATGCCACACGACCTTCGTACAATCCCCCCAACTGAAAGAAGACAACGATACACACGCGCACGAACACCAGTAAGTATTAAAACAAATCCCGCCCGCTACCACGGGACGTACCCTCATCTATTAATCTACACCATATATCTCCGGAATCAGAAACTAATAAGAGTCACCACATAGGCTGCATATGACTCGCCTATTAACGCACACCAATCACGCACAAACCATGACATGCAACATCCGTGTTCTCTTGCCACCTAGAAAATACCTGACTGAGCAACCCAACACATTAAACCCTCCTCAACCTTGTTCTCAAACACACGTATTGCTCCCGCTATAACTCCGCTCTCACTCACGAACCAACCCCTACTCTCCTTTCTTCACCAAGGCTCTTAGCAAAGTAAGTACTGTGTAAGGAATCACCGACCTAGCTACTTATACCCGACCTCCCTCGACAAATAATGAAATACTTTTGTACGTTGCCAATCACAGACAACAACCCACCAAAGCCCAAAATAACACAGAAATAGCCAACCTAACACTTATAGGTTTCTTTTGGAAAAAAAAAAAAAAAAAAAAAAAAAAAAAAAAAAAAAAAAAAAAAAAAATTAAAAAATTAAAAATTAAAAAATTAAAAAAATTAAAAAATTAAAAAATTAAAAGCCCCGAAAACATAAGATATCCTCTCTAAAAAAATCCGCTACAACAGAGCATCACACTTCCCACCAAAACATTTCCCCGAAAACATAGTTAACTGAAACACAACCAAAGGTTCTTCCCAGCAAACATGCCTACTTCTGACCACTAACACTACCATATATACCCCCCTCCGCCCCTGAATGCCACCATGAACCCTAAAAAAGTCGGTGCAGAACGTACTATTAAAAGCACCCCTATGCGCACCGCCCCTCTTGCTCTGAGTAACTACTATACCTAACCATAACCAAGTGCCTTAACCCGAATATATATATATAGTTTAAAAAAAAAAACCCAAAAAAAGACCCCCACTATGAAGCCCGTCCCCCAGCCGTCACCACTACAAATAAATACATAAGCCACCCTCACTTATTAAGAATCTAACTTCAGCAGAAACCATAAAAGAACAAAATCTTACAGCCCCCCCTAATCTGTAATCTAGACCATCGCACTTATTATGCAAAAACTTGGTGAGACCTAAAGGCATCGGTGTAAAGCTAGGATAGAAAGCTAACCCCATTACTTGTATGTAACATGTGCAGGACCAAGACAATATCCAAATGGGCTGGCACCCAGAACTGGTCATCAGCATTAGACCATTCTGCATGCTCAGACCACCCATCGTACACTGTCAGATAGCCATGTTGGCTATCCCTGCTAACGTGCTGCTTCAAGTACATGAGGCTACGAATGGACAGACTCCCTTCCTGATAGAGAACTTGTCTTTCAGTGATTGGGTTGCCTTGGTCGCAGTAATGCAAACCAGACCCCAGGAACTACCTGACAAGATCAAGGAACTTGCTACCAACACTGCGCAGTTATGCAGGAAGTCAGCCATCGAAAATAGAGAGCTAAATCTCATCGTCGCCAAAGCCGAGAAGGTCATCCTCGACCTCCATGGCTACGATTCTTCACATTTGGACAGTGCTGGCCAGATATCCACAAACGATCCTATTGACACATTCACTGATACATATATCAGCAGCATTGCTCTAACTCCTGTGGAGCTGGAATACTTCAAAAAGAAGGAGACGGTGCGAAGGGAGTCTGCCCACATCAACATTTCCGCTTCTGCAAGGGAACGAGCCGCAAGTTCGGGAAGAACAACTTGTTTTTACCCCTTGCATCAAGTACCTAGACGGAGAAGGCAGTACAACGTGTCCATAATCGCCTATGGAAGCTGGATACCTTCAACTACATGGCTCCAATCAGTGCCGATGCATACATGGCGCTTGCAGGACTGACTGATGCCGACATAGACGATTGTCGCATTGCCGCCAGGAATGCTACTATACACTTCCCTGCCGCGAGGTCTGACCTTGACGCAGACTTCCCCCCAATCTCCAAACTGGAAATGGGCAAGTGGTCCAAGATGCCGCTGCTGCACCAAAAGGGGATTCCCAAGTTCCCAACAGACCTGCTGGACCTGAAGAAGTTGTGGAACGCAGGAAGACCCTTCCTCAAGTGCCCCTGCCCGGGTTGTGAGATAAACTTCACATGCCTGGACCATATGGTCTGGTACGTCATCGGCAACCTTGACAAGCTGGACCCGCAGGCGCCTTCCGACAAGATCAAAATGCTAGAGTTCCAGGCGCTGCTGAGGACGTCCTAGAGGAAACCGATCTTGGCGCAAATCACTTTTATCTTCATGAGAGAGTACATGATGAAGATCCTGCACCTTATCACGCAAAACAAGGTTATCACACCTGAAGAGATACTCAACTTTGAAGACTTCAAGGATGTGCCTTTCGTCCGAAAGTTCACGGCTGCGGTACTTCCTAACGCGGAAGGGTTACTTGTGCAAACACCCAGCAATAGAGGTGAGATCATCGATCACGAGGACATCTCGCTCCGTAGATGCCGGCTAATGCGACTTGGCACCCCACACACAGACTCACCCACATCATGCACTCCACCTGCGTGCACCCCACAGCATACGCAGACCCTTAGATCAGGCGCAACGACAACACTCACACCAGCACACCTCGCTTCATCATCCACTCCCTTCTCCCGAACACCCACGGAGACCAATGGTGCACCACGAGGCATGCTATCACAACCAAGACCTACTGAACAGCAAACCCCCACACCTAACACCCTGCCACACTTCACCAAGCAACTCAGCTCAATACCCACGCAACAGAACAACCACAACACACCACAGACGCCTGCAAATCCACAACAAAATGCCCACCCTCACCCCCAACCACAATCAGATACACAGCCCGGCGCCAAACCACTCCCCAACATCACACCACCAAACCAACTTCCCACACCCACCCAAACTGCCCCCCATCTACAGATCAACGCTTTCACTTTTGCCGCAGCACAACTTGCCGCCAGAAACACCTCCGCACTCACCCCAAACACCAGCCCACTCGGGCCTTTCCTCGTTCCACAAAGGAACACTAATGCAGAGTCGCAGACACCCATGACCAGTCTACATACACTCCCATAACCACAACTTTCACACCACACAACGGTGCCACCACTGCAATCCCAATTGTAGCAAACAGGAACACTGATGCTGAAAGATTGGCAAGATGGAGAGAACAGTTGTTGAGCATTGCCATGAACCCTCTACCCGCGCCGCTTAGAAAGAACACCCAAAGAGGCAACAAAACTTGCAGAGCACAACCACTGCAGGGCAGCAAGGGAAAGCAAACGAGACGGAACCAGCCACGTTATGACCAACGCCAACCTGACATGCACGATATCCTCCATGCCCAAGCACAGCGACTGAATGCCGCTACCGGACGACAGATATCCCACACACCTCCCTACCCCCTGCAGCACGTCATCATCCCCAACCAACAGTTGGCTGCCACCGCTGCACCACAAGAAGCAACCACACCCACCATCCCTCCCCTGCACACATGGAACTCCCCCACCGAACAACTGCTGCACCAATGGACTCAGAGATACAATGGCGCCTCCATACATGTACAAGGGGAGACACAGACGGACCCGGAGATCATACAAGTCAGCAGCAACGAGGTCAACGACGGGGACATGGCTCAGTTCCCCATCACAATCAGCTCACTATCTCCGGACACACCGCTGCGGCCTGGTTCTGCAATCGAGGCGCTCAAGTACAACTATGGTGCGAGTAGTGCGGACTCTTCTCTTCTCCGGGCATCCAGTAATCAGACAACACTCAGGGCCGAATCTGCAACATCAGATGACCTACGAAACACCCTCGGTGGCGGACAAGCGCGGCCGATCCACGGCCGCGGCCGAGTCCGCGACCCTCGCGGACGCGTGGCGGCCGGTGGGGAGGGGGTTTGGGGATTTGGAAAGCGCCATGGGGCGGCGCATCCCCAGCCCCCCCCCCTCAAAAAAAAAAAGAACATAAGAAAACATAAACAAACAAAGAAAAGAAACGTTTTTTTTTTTCTTTCTGCGACACGTGTGTGTGTGTGTGTGTGTGTGAGAGAGAGAGAGAGAGAGAGAGAGAACCCGTTTTTTTAATCTTTTTTTCCTTTTTTCATCTTTGTGCAAGGAACCTATCCGTTCGTCACTTGCTGGAGTGTATCAAATAACATGCATGTAACACAGATCTCACAAATTTGCAATGTCTCACACAAAGTTTAATGAAAGATGAGTGGAAACCAGAAAGCGCAACTCAATTATCACAACCAGATTAAGGAAAGAGAAACACGAGTTCAAAATGTAATGCTCCCAGCAATATTACAAGTCTTCTTTATCCAACAAGAGTTTCCGGCCTGGTGCTCATCAGCGCAATCAGCCAATCATCAAGAACAACGCTCAGCAGGTAAGTTCCATCATAGCTGAGTTCTCTCCTTTTTCCTCTTCTGTTTTCTCTGTCTCTCAATGTCTATAACCCTGGTTTACTCACACTCACCATGCATGCACACTCCCTATCACACGAGGATCTACTCTAAATACTACTCACTGGTCTTCTCTACTAACTATTCCTACCACTATTACTAACTGGGGCTGGTGTTACTATGAGTACTCTTCTTCTAGCCAGCGCCTAACTCTCTCTCTCCATCCAGCGCAACTCTCAAGCATGTGCAACTCAATCACATTTGGTGCATAAGTGCCTTAGCACTTCCACACTCTCATGCAAATGAGTATCTGTTCAAATGGGAGGTTGGTCAGTCCTTTATAATGCTGGACTGGTCTGGCGTGGTCTGCATCCAGCCTCCAAGTGTCTGGGACTCCAACTCAGTACCTGTTGTTGCAAAGTGTGTGTCCAGCATCCTTCCCTATGGTCTGTCGCTGCTTTGGCCGACGGGCTTGTCTTTTGGACTTCTGGTCTGAATCAGATTTGACTCTTAGGATTGTGACTCGTCTGGGACTGTGACCTTTGACTTGTTGCCAAACAAACATGACCCTGTCTAAGCCTTAAAATTGAGCCCAGTACCTATTCGTCTAAGACCTAACTTTGACTTAAAAAAAATGATTTTTCATTTCACTCTCGATGCGACATTTGCTTAGGGGACTTGTCCTTTGGAATGTTGCTCGTGAAATTGAGTTTTGGCCGACAGGGCCCTTTTTATGTTGGGGTCACATTTAGGGGTCTGAATCGTAAAGGATCTTTTACTCTCGCCGACCTAATTTCGAAGTCTTGTGAGAAATACTCATCTTTCTATAATATTAGCACCTCTTCTTGCTCTTTCATAGTAGGACACCAGATTCCATTAGCTCTTCCCTACTGTACCAGCCGTCTTCACCTGGATCCTGATATGCAAATTTGACCTTAAACTGTCGTTGAGGTCTACCTTTGCGTCTGGTCTGAATAATACTTTTCGCAACGATTTTATCAACATCAAATTTCTTATCCATACTCGGAGGAATTGCTGATATTCAACTGGAAAATAGTTCATTAGTCACGCAAGGTAAGAACTTTGATGCATGAAAAACTGGGTATGTATGCAAATGTTGAGGTATCTCAATAACGTAGGAGGGTCCATCTACGTCTCCTATCACATCCAATACTTGTCAAAGTCCTCTGTAGGCAGGTAACAACTTCTGATAAATGTTCTCTTCGGGGATAAATTTTTTCGATTTTACCCATACCAGATCGCCTACAGCAACTGAGAAGGTCTTCAGAATCTGTGTTTATTAGCCTGTTCAACCATCTGATGTTGCGCTTTTATTATGTTTTTCTTTACCTTTTTCAATTTGTTTTATACTGTATTGCAAATTTTTGAGTCCCTAGCTGAAGTTTATATACTTGATCTGGGTTCAGACAATCTACTGGTTTGCGGTTTGCCATCCTAAATGGAACTCCATCGGAGTTCTACAGGTAGATGAATGCACAAAATTAGTGTAGGCACTAGCAACGTAATGCAAATGTTCATCCCATCTGGTCGTGACGGATGTACATACGCAGCGTCTGCTGCAGAATTTTATTAATTTGCTCAGTCTGCTCATTCGTCTAAGGATGCCCGCCTGACGATATCGTTAATTTAGAGCCATAGACACTCATTGGTTGCTGCCATTGTTTACTGGAGAAATGAGAGTCTCTGTCACTAATAATAGTCAAGGGATGACCATAGTCCTTTACCCAGTGGTTTAAGAATTCTCGAATCACTAAGTCAGTCCTAGCTTCCGCAGATAATGCTGTGTGGACAACAAACTTACTGAATCTGTCAACAATTACCATAACTTGGTTTTTCTCATTCCTGCTATTTAACTTAGTATCCATGAAATCAATAGACACAGAGTCTCCAAGACCTGTTGGGATAGACAATGACTTTAATAGACCAAGGGGAGACTGTGTGGTGCTCTTGTTTCGCTGACACACTTGACAACCTTGTACATACGAAATGCAATCATGTTTCATTTGAGGCCAGATATAAGAACGCAAAAGGTTAACATAGGTTTTTTTCCACTGAAAATTACCTTCAGTACCATGGCATTCCCCAGGATCACACTTTTTATCTCCTCCTTGTCTGGAATACAAAGCCTATCACGCACATCGGTTCTTTCAAACAATAGTCTTTGAGTTACTCAATAGTTAGGAAACTTGTGTGGCACTTCTTGAACACGTTTCAACATAGCGCCATAAACAGGATCAGTGGAATATGCATTCCCAATCTTATCTTGAAGTTCGACGCTTATGTCTAACTATGTTATAATGGAACTTAAAAAGTTAGATTTTGGACTCAATGCGTCAGCAACAACGTTGCACTTAACTTTTACTTGCTTTAGTTCAAAATCATATTGATCGATTTTCGCGACCCACCTTGTTAGTTTAGGGGTCATTTAGGTCTTCGTTTTCAGTCAGCGGAGTGTCTGATGATCTGAGTACACTTTGAAGTGGCCACCTATGAGATAATGACCCCAATGGTTCAAGGCTTCCCGGAGAGCGTACAACTCTCTTTCATACGTGGAAGCGGCGACCTTCTCACTAGGCAATCGTCGAGACATAAACTCAACAGGTTTGTATCCATTCTCATCATCTTATTGGAGTACAACACCTATCCCGTACTGACTGACGTCGGTGGTAACAACAAAAGGCAGAGATACAGTCTTGGTCCCACTTCCAGATTGTTTCCTCTTTCAACAGTTTGCGAAGGAGAGCAACAATTATCGTAAAATGTTTCACGAATTTGCGACAGTAGTTAGCCAACCCAAGGAACAATCGTAGTTCCGTTAAAGTGCATGGGTTAGGCCAATCTCGAATAGCTGCGATTTTTGCGTCATCCGGTTTAATTCCGTCTCCGTCTAGAACGTGTCCCGAGTACAATACCTAACGCTTTGCCCACTCGCACTTTTTGGGGTTCAATTTCAATTTTGCATCACGTAATTTATTTAGCACGAGTCGAAGGTGCTCACAATGCTCGTTTAGATTTGTACTAAAAATCAGGATATCATCCAGATATATAACCACAAATTTATCGAGCCACTCACAAAAATGTTCATTCATTGTTCGTTGAAAGGTTGCGGGTGCGTTACTAAGACCAAAGGGAAACACAATGAATTCATAGTGTCAAATGTCCATACCTAGTACGAAAGACAGTCGTATATTGGTCTTCTGGTTCTATCTCAATCTGATGGTAGTCAAACTTCAAGTCAATGTTTGCAAAGTATTTGCTACCTTGAACTCTATCCAACAAATCATCAATTTTGGGTAATGGCTCAACATTTTCAACAATTATGTCGTTCAATCTCTTATAATCAATACACATGCGGACCCCGCCATCTTTCTTTGGCACAAACAGCACTGACGCACCATAGGGTGAGGAGCAGGCCTAATCCATCCCTTTTCCAGCATTTCATCTAACTGGGTTCGCAGTTCATCTAATTCTTTTGGTGATATTCTATATATTGGGCCCTTTGGAGTTTGACTTCCAAGTATAATATCGATGCGATGCTTAATGGGTCGTTCTACCACACGGCTTGGGGTCTCTGTCACATCTGCGAATTCTTTCAGAATTTTTTCAATTTCTGGGGACCTTACCTCCTCCTTAACTTCCCCTTCCTTTATCGGGCGCACATATGCCACAAACACTTGATCAAACATGTTATATTTCTTTATGTGACGGGCGAACGCAGGGACACGCATGCAATAATGAGCTAAGCTGCTTTCCTTACGAGATTCATGATACAAGCGGATCTTATTCTTTCCACCCTGCGGGCTAGGGAGTCAACACTCATGTGCTCTCAACTTCACATCCGCATCTACAGCTTCCCCCCAATCTGTGCCTAAAAGAATGTCAAAAGGGAGACTATCTTCCACCAAGAGAGTCAGAGAGTGGAGAACGCGTTTCACCTTCCCCTGTGCTTCGAGCCGAAAGTATGTCTTGACACCCTTAACATATCTGTCCATAACTATTTCGCCGTTATTTGTTAATATACTTGTTATGGACTCATTCAATTGCTTAACCTTTAGCCCAAGACGCAACTTTTGTTGACCTTTCTTACTATATAGCTGCGCGTTGACCCACTGTCAATCATTCCACCTACTCTTACTTTATTGACTTCTGAATCTGCAATTATTAGTTGCCCTTTACGTTTCTTCATTTCAGTCCAGGCTTAGCGACGAGTGGTCAACTTATCACTTATGCCAGCGAGGGATCCACCTAGAGAGGTACACATACTAACTACCTCTAGACAACTAATTAGGTGGGGATCGTCTACCTCTTCAGTTTTTGCTACAGGAACCTTCAAATTGGAGGATTCCAGTCTACTTGCATCCGAAATCCTGACACTTCCTGTAGAGGCAATTGAGACCTGTACTGGCTGATCCCTTTTGGTTGTTTGTAGTCTGGGCAAAAGGGAACAATGTGGTCGGGGTCACCATATTCGAGGCATTGTCCAACAATTTTTCTGTCTTGCCAAAAAAAAAAATTCTTCTCATCTACTCCCAACTTCCCAAGGTTTGCCTTCGAGAATACCATGATGGAGTGGATATGGTCGGTTCCAGTTTCCATTCCACGTACCTTTTCCTCTTCCTCATGTGGAGTTGAGTCATTGGCAACCTTGCGAGGGACCATTGCCCCTTCCACCCACGTAGTAGCTATCTTTGCTACTACCCCTCTGGGTGTCTGGTCCTCTACCTCCACGACCGCGGCCTCCTCTTCTTCTACCACCGCCTCTTCCTTGTCGCCCTCCCCCGCGGGCTGCAACGGCGGTGTAGTCCCCCTCTTGAACTACCGGTCCGTTGTGTACATCTCCCTCTAGACCGTAGTCTATTTGGTCATATGAGAGAGTTTTGACACCTCCTTCTTCAAAGGTCAGAAGGAGGTTGTCTTTTCCTTGGATACGTCCCGAGATGGTTTGATTTTGCCATTTATTGCCGGCCTGTAGGTCTTTCCAATAATGACAGTAATTTGGCTCAGCCAAGAAACCGGCATGGTCGATCTCAATCTTACTAAATTTCTCATATGTCATCCGTTTTTCCTTGGTACGGGGATACAGTTGAGTGCGGGGAGGATCAGACTGTGCTATAGCAAAGTTGTTAAGGATCTACGTTGGGGTGAGTCCATGTTCAGCGCATTGCAACAGTTCGTCCACGGTAGCCTTAAGTGCGGACACACTTTTCCATTTCCTATCTGCAATGTTCAGAATTAGCATCACAGTCCTCCGGGCAAAATTATTGTCTTTAAACCTGTCCCGGATTGCTTGAAGGAAATCTTCAATACGAGTTCGCTGAGAATACTCTATCATAGTCTGACAAGATGTTTCTTTCTGCAGGGAGATTGCAAAGCTCATCGCGTCCCCGGCCATACATGAACTACTAGAACTAGCCATGAGGACCCTATCCCAGTATGGTATGCGTTGTTCATACACATAAGACTCTACTGCAACAATCCAATGCAATAAACTCGTTCTTTTTGCCAGTGTAAGTCCACGACACTTTCACTTTGATCTTTTTTACTTCTCCTTCTTCATCTTGCTGCACGCCTTTCTTCTTCTTGTCTCCATCTCCTCCATTTCCGTCTCCATCTCCTCCACCTCCTCCGCGGCTACGTGTTAATTTCTCAATCACGGCGGGGGTAAATGTTTTACTACTCTGCTCGTCTAACTTTTCAATGTATGCTTGCATGTGTTGATCTACTTCTTGAACAGATCTCTGCAGGAAGGTGTTCCAGACCCCTTCAAACTCGAACTGATGATGTTTAATTTTCTGCACAGTCCTATTTAGTGCAGCCAGTTCTTGCTTGGTGTGGAGAACAGTTTCGGTCAAGAGGGCAAATTGTTCTTTAGTGGCCGTCTGTTTTTCTCTCTGTGCCTATAATTCTCTTTGCAATCTCTCACCCTCTGTCTGCAGTTTTTTTTTTTCTTCCAGTTCTTGTCTTTTGGCTGCTAACATCTTGTTATTCAACTCAGCCCGTTTTTCTTCCAACATAAGTTATTTTTCCTTTTTATCTTCAACTGTAGCCAATTTTGCAATGAAGGAATGATCTCTTTCCTCGTCTGTTTCCTCGACCCTTTCGCTTGTATAACTGTACTGATCAAACTATTCAATGGTCTTAGTTGTATGGTAATCCCACCAGACTGGCTACTTTCTCCTCTCTCAGGCTGATGTCTGATGAGTCTATCTTCTTTGTCTTTATGCTCTTTTTCTCCTTCTATGGTCTTCAATTCTTCCTGCAACTCTTATTCCATCTTTCGTTTAACTCCTCCTTTATTATTTCTTCCTCCACCTCAACTTTCTTTTTAATTCTTCTTCTTTCTGTTTCTTTTTCAGTTCCTTCTCTTTCTTTTTCTCGGCCAAGCGGCGATCTATCTCAGCCTGCTCTGCCGCCGAAATCCCTTGTTTCATCTTCCCTCATCGCATTTCCATCATGTGGGAGGCGCATACCCTCCCGAAACCAAGGGGAAAGAAGAAGCGGAACAGTGGTCCCAATAGTACAAAGAGAACCACCATCCCGTATATGGGATAGTCATCCATGGTGGGGAACAACACAGGAATGACCTCCGCTGGACCACCAACTAGTCTACTTGAGTGGATGTGATTTTTTTTTATTTTTATTTTTTCAAAGTCCGGATGTCGCTGCTTCGGGATAACGAATTTCAATAATACAAATTAATATACAACCTCCTCTAATCAAGTGCGAAGTAAGAACTCTTTTCTTTTATTTCTTTTGTTTGCTTGCTGTCTGTCTTGTCACTTCACTGTGACCTTTCTTTATACTTTTGATTGTCTGGCTGTGTCACTTACAATCTGACGTGGCAATCTGACACAACTCCCAGTCTAATCCTATCTTCACTACTATACATCGATCCAGATGGCAACGCACTAAGACCAGATGTTGACTCTCTGACCAGATTCAGAATCTGTAACCCTGAACGTCAGACCAGACCAGACCAAGGTGTTTCGACCAGACAGCAGCAGCGACTACCAGAATGGAGGGGAAAGGTACACAACATAGAGATTTACACTCAACAAGGTAAGTGGGCAGGAGGTGCTTCTCTTCTTTGTCGCCGTTGGTGAAGACTCCACGTTCGCTCCAAAACGCTCCAATCGCACAGCAGGTACGTATTCGTTTTCTCAAACGAATCTTGTTTTTTTCCCTTTTTTTCTTTGTTTTCCTCCTCGTCTTTCGGAAGTAGTTCGGGTAAGTGAACAACCGGTAAGCTCCAGCCCCAGCACACTGCAGGCCGGTAGACCGGTAGGCCGAGGCTTGGACTTGATCGCTGGGCCAATTACTCGTTGTTTAATGAGGATGCTCTTATCACCTCCGAGTCATGGGAACCTCCAACGAAGTTTGCCGGAAAAGAAGGGCAAAAAAAATGATGTTCCGGTGACTGTATAACTTGAAGTTAACCACCCCCTCATAGATGCCATGCTTTTTTCCTTACACTACCCAAAACACAGTTACGGCCCCACCGTCGTGCTACACGTTTCCTGTCATTTTCCATCCCTTCCAGATGAAAGGATGGGAAAGGTGCAGCTACCTCAACTTTCAACGTGTGTACCTCATTTACCCACAAGAGGATTTGATGTGTGAATCCAATCCTCTTTGCTAGTGGGGTCTCACCCCAGAGGCAACGAGCTGGTGTGAAGGTTCACACGAAACTACTCTCCATTGCTGATCTGTCCATCAATCAACCATAGATATCGGTGAAACTCCGACGAAACAGTTTGTCACAGCCCCTCGTTTGTTGTCCTCTTCTCCTTCTCCCTCTCTGCCTACGGTTTACCGTAGGCAGTTCTATTTGACGATATATAGTTAATCATGAACTTCATTGGTCATGCAGAATTTAGAGCGAGCCCAACCAAAGGGAGTGCCTGCTCAGGGAGTGCCTGCCGCAGGGCCTTATGCCGAGGGGCAACCCTCGCAGACAGAGCCTCCCAGGGAGTGCCTGCTCTTACCAGCAACCCTAGTATCCTCTCGGGTTGTTCATACTTGAAAAAAAAAAAAAAAAAAAAAAAAAAAAAAACGAAATAGGCCAACTTCCCGGGGTATATCAACAATTTCCCCTTTTTTTTTTTTTTTTTTTTTTTGCCCATTTGAGTAGTGCAGCAAGGTCCTTAGCTTTGCTGGAGGTCACTGGCCTGAGATCAAAGCCCTAATTGCATTCTCACGCTAGGCACTAGGACTTCACCTACGAAGGGCATAATACTCACAATAGGACTTTTTTCCTCTTCTCTGTGGACGTAATTGCTGTTGGGTGCATCCATGGCAGGCCGGAAAGGCCGTCATATACATCCAGGAAAGTCCTCCTGTGAGTATGGCCTAAGCTCTGGAGGGTATTGGGGCCGGAGTCATCCATGTCTGGCCATAATTGCGGCCCGATACATTTAGGAAAGTACTAGTAAGAATAATATGCGACTCGGCATCTTCCGTTTCTTTTTTGTTTTTTTTTTAACCTTGGAATTTTATTTCAAACGGGCCCAGTGCCCAAGGCTTACATCAACATAGCAAAGGATAGCCTAAGGACGTTGGAGAAGAGAGAAAAGAACAACGAAGCTGGTCGGCACGGGCGACACCCTTGCAGATTCTTCTTTTGCTTTTTCTTTCTCTCCTTTTTTTTTTTTTCCCCCTTGAAATATCTGCCATATGATTCCAAATCATTCAATCGTTCCAACCCCCCCCCCCAAAAAAAAAAAAATCATTCAATCGAGGCCGGGGACCTCACAATTCGACCCCGAGTTTATCCTGGCAGCATCAGCCAGTTTCGCTTATTGTTCTCTTCGTACTCAAGTATGAAACCGAGCCTCGCTGAGTGTACACTAAATGATGCCTTTTTTCTTTTTTTTTTTTTTTTTTT
>BFEA01000990.1:221158-246005 GCA_003427395.1 Chara braunii
ATCTACGACATAACCGCTGTGTACACCCTAAGCACCTAAAACCGGTGTTCACCGAATGCCTATTCCAAACCTATACAGCCTAGCAGTTGTCCTGTTCATGAACACAATCAACAAACTGTTAGAGATCCAAAGATTAGGAGGTCCTGAGCAACACCACGTCCAAAGCAGGAGCATCGGCGACAACGGACAAACCCCGGTCGTAGCTGAAGCCCAGGCTGAGCATTTTGTCAGCGTTGTGGGCGATATCAGTCGCAGTGTGAAGTCCATCATCTCTCTCCCGGAAGTCGACGTTTGTCGATGTACTCTCTTCCATCATCTCCAGCTCATCACTCAGATAAAATTSCATCCACCGCCACAACACAATAGTGTTACGTATCTATAACCAGAGGGCTAAGCCCCTGATCAGGTGATAATACTGATATGTACGGTGCGCAGATCCTGCCCGTTGACCGGCCCCACATCTCTCCCCTTCCTTTCACGGCCAATCTAGGATTACCAACTGTCGTTGACCAAGACTGGGCTATGGCGGGTGCATGGTTGTGCCCCCTCGAAGCGGCCTCCACCTCAGCGCCMACACRCTCTCTCACCCCTCCGCCTCCGCCATACCCAACAGCAAGTTCTGGCTAAGCATAGCTTAATGACAGCTACCCCTGTGCGATCCCCCGCTGCCCACGCACCGTAATAGTGACGCGCTAACGCAGCGTTACTTTTTTTTGGGAACCGTTCTTTTTTTTTTTTTTTTTTTTTTTGGAAAGCTTTTTTTTTTTTTTTTTTTTTGGCAAGAATACTCCATGTATTATAAAGGCAAAAGAAGGAGGCCGGGGACCTCACAATTCAACCTGGCAGCCTCAGACAGTTTAGCTTACGAGCCCTGCCGGCTCAGATTTCTACAAATGAACAGAACTTTTTTTTTGGAAAGCTTTAACATTCCCAATCTGGCCCTAGTTTCTTTGCCAGTTTCGTGATGTTCTGGATATTTTGGTAGTCTTGAGAATTGCTTAGGACTCTGGGTACTTCTTGCAAAGCAGTCTAGGTTTCCTTGATGCTGTTTACTCATGGATCTGTTGGTTTTTCGATGCCAGAAAGACACTGGGCGGTGCTGGGGGATTTCCCTGTAACCTGTTAATAGCAGGAGCGTGAGGCCTGGTAGAGAGATCTGGGGATGCTTTGGGCCGGGCATTCCACAGGAAAACCAAAGGTTGCTGTCGGGACGACGTTGGCCGGAGCCGGGGTGAGTCGTGTTGCCCTGTAACCTAGCATGGTGGGGGCATGAGGCTTGGGAGAGCTCGGCAGGGAGGAGGACAATATTATAGAATTTTAGAGTGTTTTTTTGTGAGGAGCTTCCAGGGGTTTTGAGCATTCGAAGGACTTCCACTAATTGCTGTTTGGATTTTTCTAGTAGTTTCTTGTTTAAATTCATGAACTTTTCTGATGATGGGACGCTGGGCTCGGTTCCCAGTTTGTGCCAAATTACTATGGGACGCTGGACCCAGTTTCCAGCAGGTGTTGCTCCCCACCAATAGATGGAGCTTTTGTTTGTCAAAAAAAAAAAAAAAAAAAAAAAAAAAACCATTTATTGCAAAATTCAAAGGGACGAGGCCGGGGACCTCACAATTCAACCCGCAAATTCCTGGCAGCCTCAGCAAGTTTAGCTTACGAGCAAAGCTCTACAGTCCAAAGCTACTGCACCCAATATCAACGTACTACCTGCTGGAAACTGGGTCCAGCGTCCCAACCATATAGCTTTCCAAAAATTAAACCTTTGAAGCACAAATAAAAGGTAAGGTCTCAAATACTTCTGGCTCTTAGTTTCTTTGCCTACCTGTGAAGTTCGAAATCAACATTTAAAACCAATGCTTCCACTAGGCTGCCTGTGTACCAAAAAACCAACAAACTTTATTTATTCCAAAAGAGTCTAATATCGACCCTTACTCAAAGCTGGGCACCAGGGCCAGCGTCCCAAGACAAACTGGTTCTCACAGCGAACCCGTCAGGGCTAAAATTCACCCCCGACTATGACTCAGTGTAACCACTGTGTTTCCTCCTTTTTTTTTTTTTTTTGGCATAGGCCCCATGCGGAACACCTCCATCCTGGTGGTGGTAAGAGAACCACCAAGATGGAGGCTTTGCCAGACGGGCCGCTCCGTCTATTGGTGGGGAGCATCACCTGCTGGAAACCGGGTCCAGCGTCCCATGATATTTTTAAGTAACTCAGTGGAAAAATGATGCCCATATGCTGGAAACCGGGTCCAGCGTCCAATATCCCAGTTATCACTTCCTTGCCTACCCTGCCTATCCTACAGCTGGGACGGGAAATGGAGGGGGGCACTGGGGGGAACCAGTGGGGTCTCCCTACATTCCTTAATCCCTGCCATCCACCCACTATCCTCTGCCATCCACCCACTATCCCTAGGGCATCTAAGATAGAGTGTAGTTTGCTGGAAAACGGGTCCAGTGTCCCCTTGCAAGAAATTAAAAAAACTCAGCGAACTGCACAGAAACTCAACCCTTCTCAATTCAGTTAGTTGCACTCCTTGCAGGTGTTCCGAATATAGACCAGAGTTTCTGAAAACCTTTCTGAACCTTCCTGAACCTTTCTGACTCTTTCTGACTCTTTCTGATCCTTGTTGATCCTTCCTGACCCTTTCTGAGCCCTTTTTGAACCCTTCTGAACTTTCTGAACTTTTCTGCACCTTCCTGCTGCTGCTTCTGATGCTTCTGGTTCTTCATCGAGTCTGACTGAAGATTTTTCTGAAGGGATCCCTAAAGCCTACAGAAGTCCGAGGGTGGTGATCTTAAAATGGTCTGAAAGTGGCTAACGGTGAATCTGAAAGGAGGCAGAAAGAAGGCAGAAAGAAGCAGAAAGAAGCAGAAAGAAACAGAAAGGAGACGGAAAGGAACGGGAAAGGAACGGGAAATGCTCTGAACTGAGTGAACTGAGTGAACTGAGTGAACTGAGTGAACTGGATGAACTGAATGAACTGAATGAACAGGATGAACTGAATGCATCCGGATTATGTGTGCTGTCATCCTGTCGTCCCGGTTCATGCTGTTGGCAGTGCTTCCACCAAGGACAACGGGTGGGGGGGGGAAGGGATCTGCGAAGTCCTGGGCTGGCCGTAATGGGACGCCCGGATCGATTTGGGTCCAGTCGTGGAAAATCAGCCGGTAGTCCCTTGCCATTCCTTCCCGGGGTTCTTCCCTCTGGTCGTATCCAGACCACTTAATCTCTGCCACCCAGCCTTCCCTAACCCCCCCCAGCCAGTCTTTACTGAAGTGGGAGATGGCCTTGTTCATATCACCCAAGGTATATGACAGGTCAAGCTTGTCTTTAACTGCCTTCCATTGTGTTTCAATTTCAAATTGGACCAATGTTCGTACTTGTTCCATGGCTTCACCGTCTTCCACCTGCGCCCCCTCTATCTCCAGGATACATCGCTTCCACCATATGGTCCATAAGACACTCCGCCTGCCCAGTCTGAACATATTTTCAACAAATGTGTTTCCCCGGATTGGGGGGTAGTGTCCGAAGAGTATGGCCCTCTAGTCCCATGGCCACGTCTCACTGGGAAGAATGTGGCGCCAGATTCTATCCCAACTTCTCCACAATAGCACTGACGCAGGGCATTGGAGAAAAATATGTTCGATAGTCTCCGCCCGCTTCGTCCCAGGGAAGCTCTGACAACATTTGTGACACCATGGTAGCGCTGTCCCTTGCTGTTCCAAGCGTGTGTGGTCTATCAACCAATCATTGGTTGGTAGGCACCTATGTTCAATTTGCCATTGGAGGGCCGAGATTTTGGCGGGTCTGCATCTATGGTGAGCGAACCATCGAATGGGTTTAAGCAGACTGCGGTCAATGTTAAGGTGGCGATACCATCTGTCTTCCACACAGTCCCGCAATCTACATTTGGGTCTGAACATTCGGTAGACTGATTTAGTTTTGAGATTGTGTAGCGTCAATACGTTGTCCTGTCTTTTCCCCACTAGGTTACCTTGGCTCCATTGCCATTCCGCCGGGTCTAGGGGGAGGTCCTCAATTAGGGTTATCGGGCAATACACCTTGGGACAACAATCCTCCTCTAGCACCTTGATACGGTACACCTCCTTTTGGTCCTTCCATACAAAGGGTTGTTGATTCCATTCTAATCTACCTTCTTTTTGGATGAAGAAGATTTCTACTAGTGCATCTTTAGGACCTGTGAGGAACACACACCCCACTTCTTTCTCATGATCGCATAACCCCACCCAGTCCCCGTCCTTTATGCATGGGCCTTTCCTGAGGGTGGCGAACCAATGGAGAGGGAAGCTCTCAATGAGATCGCTGAATGCTTTCTCAGTGAGATGGCAATACCGCAGCCATGTACGCATCCTTTCTATGCTTTTCCAGTTACCAGGCTCCTTATCCCAAAGATCCCCAACCCTCCGGCCTCCGTGTTTTACCCAGCCTTTCCATGGAGCCTCTGAACTGTTTCGCACGCGTCCTTCGGAATCTGTTATTAGGCGGTTACCAAAAAGGGGTTGCCTGAATATCTCCTCCCACCTCTCTGGTGTTGATCGAAGTGGAGGGTGGAGTTTCCTCCACGTGCGTATGAGGCGCACCCATTGTTTGTCAGAAGGGTCCCGATTCCTATACTTTCTTGGCAACCTCCAATACCTGTCTTCTAGCCATACTCTAGGGTCAGTCTCAGGTGGGGATTCCGGGGCCAAATCAGAAATTTGTGCTAGAGCCAAGGGGACCCAGGGGGATGATGTAGAGAAAATAATATACTGGAGCCAGCGAAGCGTAAGGGCTTGGAATTGTGTGGTCGGGTCCACGATTGTCAGTCCTCCCCCATTCTTGGGCTGAATCACAGACTCCCAAGCCACTCGACTTATGGCGTGGGACTTGTTGCTATCTCCTCTCCAGAGGAACGCCGCTAGCTGTTGTTTCAATGCCTTGATCCCCCCTGCACTCAGGGACCATAGTATGTGCTGTGTCAGTGGCTATGATGTTATTATCGTCCGGGTCGTAGAAGGCCTCAATGACCGTCCTACGTGAACGGGCGGTGGCTATAGAAAAGAAATAAGTGTCCATTGAGGCATCGTGAGTAAGTTTGGACATTTTACCTCTGTTCCTGATTCCTTGCCATCTATGAAGTGCGTATTGCAATAATTGGTCTTTGACTTTTTTGATGAAAGAAGTAAGTTGTTGCCATTCTTGAGGAGAAGGGTTAGGGTGTTGTGATTCTGCCTGTCGTTGAAGTAATATGAGTTGGTTGTGTGCTGTTATTTCCTGATGTTGTCTTAGAGCGGCTTTGGCTTTGACAAATTTCTTGCATTTTCTAGTTAAGAAAAGGAGACCATTGTTGAACCATTGAATACGAGAATCAAAAAGGTGTTTTTGATGACGCCGAAATTCTCATTCTGAATGAATCATATGTGCAAAAGAGGAGTCCTTAAGCAGGGAGGTATTTAATTTGAAAAAGTCTGGACCTTGGTCAGGTCTCTTTCTCATTGTTAGGATGATACCACAGGTTTTATGGTCGAGCCCTGGATGGGGGCTGCGTGGAAGAATCAAGGCCCAACGTAGTGCCGCCTCTAGGTCGTTGGAGAGTAGAATAAGGTCAATGCGAGATTTCGATAGCCGTGCCGGGTCGCTGTCACGTATGCATGTGAAGGCCCGTTCTTGGGGATGCAGGCGGCGGAAGGTATCGAAAACCTAAAGGGACGCGCCCAGGTCAGCAAGCATTTGTTCGTCTTCTGCCGCCGCAAACGAGGTGGAGCCCTGGGGGTTCCACCTATCTAGTCACCTATCAGGAGTAGCGTTGAAATCACCGGCTATCACGAGAGGGATACCTTCCGGGACTTGTGTTCCTATCTTTCCTAAGAACTCCCTCCTCTCCCCTACGGAGTTGGGTGAGTAGATACAAAGGATACAAAGCAATTCGATCTCTAACATGCCCAGGACTGAGGCCCATCGCCCTTCTTCCTCATCCACGACCCAATGAACTGGCTCGAATTTGGAATCTGAAGGGACCCAGATTGCTACTCCTGCAGAGCCAGGTCTCGGTGCATGTGCTCTAATGGCGGTATGGGGCCAGACTTGTTTGTGGGCCCTGTTGTGATCGGGATTATCTTGCAGGTGTGTTTCTTGTATGCAGATCACGTCTGGCCAACATCTGCCTCCTATTCCTTTAATCTGGTCTCAGATATCTTGGCGCTTTTCGGGTTTGCACGATGCCAAGCCGTTTACATTAATGGAGCGCAGGTCCAGGTCAGCAGAGTCTACACATTTCTTCAATGCGTGGTTTCTACAATATATTGTTTCAAGGTCATCCATGACTGTGTGCGATTTGCGTGTGTGTGCTTCGGAACTCACAGTGGATGCCATTGCTTGGTATCCCATTTGTTCAGGCTCAAGATCTTTCTTCGGATCATCCGACAAAGATGACTACAGACGTCATCTTCGGACAAAAAATCGCTGACTTTGATTTTTGCACATTGTAAGTCCAGGAGAGCATTATGGCTGTACCAGCCCAGGCTGGCAGACTTGCCAGGGTCAAGGAGTAAGTACAGGTCGTTCTTTGCCAGTTGCTCATCGCAATTTTCGAATCTCAGACCAGCTTTGGCCCCCGGGGCATAATGATTGGGAATGAAGGCGCGCAGTTGAGAGGAGAAAATTTTAGCTCTTATCCCTGTTGTCACTTTTCCGGGGCGCGAATTCCCGCCTGTGTAATGTTACTCCCCCGTACTCTCCAACTGGGGAGAGACCCACTTCCCATTTCCCTTTCGTCTTTCTTAGAGGGATTACAAGCACGCCATTCTGTTTAGAGGGGGGCGTCTTAAAGAGGCCACGCTCGATGAGTTGTCTCACTTTGAGTCGCCAGGATGTCATTCCCTCCTCTATTGTGGTTTTCTTTCCTTCCCCATCCTGGTTGGGGGGGTGAGGATCAGTCTCCGTGGTAGGGCGGAAGCGGCCACGAGCGACTGCCAGAATCCGCTGAAAGGCTTCCGCGCATGTCAGGTGGGGAGGCGGACCGAATGTTAGTGCAATTCTCAACGATGGGTTGTTATTGAGAAGTGTCACTAATTCAATATAAGACCTGTCCCAATATTCTTCGTTATCATGGGGGCAGTCTGCTTGGAGGTGTTTAAGTATACAATCCGCTACCACCTGGATTTTCTGGTCTAGGCGCATTTCTTGTGGGGGAGCGTCTTGGTCAGCCGGATCTTTCAGAGACTCCTCCATTTCTCCGTCCGGGGGAGGCGGGGATGTGTCCACTTCCATCTTCTGTGCACCAAAAGCATCTGAACAGAAGTCCAGGGCCAATGGATGCCCATTCTTCTGTCCAGATTGATCCGACTGTTGTTCCTGGTCCGGGAGTCGTTGCTGCTGTGCCTGGTCCGAGGGCTGTTGTTCCTGGTCCGAGAGTTGTTGCTGCCGTGCCTGGTCCGAGGGCTGTTGTTGGGTTTGGCCCTGCTGCAGCTGTTGTGGTTGCTGCGTTATGTGCTGTGTTGGGAGACTTCTTGCTTGCTGCTTCAACCGTGTCCACTGTGCTTCCTCCAACTTACCCCCTTCTTGAATCCTTGTAAACTTGCCCTTAGCCCAAGTGGTAAGAAACCCAGAGTGGTTCTTCCTTCTCCAATCCGCAAGCATTGCTAGCCTAACCCCTACTTTTATTAGATTTTTTGCATGGTGGAAATTTACTTCTTCCTTATGGAATGTTTTAGCATTCCGCTCTGCCCAAATGATTTCCATTACTACCCCACTGCAGCAGAGGGCAACATACCCCCTCTTTGACTCCAGGTTGAAACTTGTCACCCCAAAAAGGATGAAGTCGTCTCCCCAAGTAAACTCCCAACATGTGTTCTTCCAAAAATCTCTCCACCATTCCCATATTGCCTGCAACAGGGGGCAGTATAACCATAAGTGTGATGCCGTCTCCCAGCCCCAGCTGCATCTTACGCATGTTGAGGAGATGTCCATTCCCCTCGTATTCAACCATGTTGTCGTAGGGGTAATTTGCATTGACTGTAACCACTGCAAGGCCGCCTGTCTCTGCGACGAAACCTTCTTCAAGCCCTTCCATAGTTTTAGTAAATCCTTCTCTTTTACTCGTGTAATTTGCAGCTCAGACAGTCTCTTTTTTGCCACAATACTCGGTTTCCTTGGCCTTTTTTCTTGTTGCAGTTGTACCCCCATCCTGGTTTTGTACTGATATACAGGAGTTGACTGTGCTTGGGAGCCTGAGATCAATCCAAACAGTATAGGCTCCACTACTATGCTAGTCTGTGGATCCTTTACCAGGTAACAGTCTGCTCCCTTCTGCTTCTGGTGTTCATAAACCCTCACCTCTTTTGACTCCAGTGTAGTCGCTACCGTTCCTTCCCCTTCCCAAACCAATTTCCCCTTGTCCTTGATTAGCCCTTTCTCCATTTCTGTACCTTCATCCCTGATCCTAGATCCGGGCCCATTACTTTCCACAGCTTGTGGCTATTGTCTGGGTCTTCCACTCAGCTGCCCTCCTTCAGTTCCCTATCTCTGTGTAGAGCACTGGTCCAATGCTGGGGTACCGCTCTTTTTACTCTCTCAAAATTAGATTCCAAGTGTCTGAGACCCAAGAGCTTACCGCTTACCTCCTTCAGAGTAAGCCATCTGGCTGCCTCCTCGTCCCAAACGTCCTTCAGTTGGATGACACCATGTTCAATCAAGGCTCTCCCAAATGAGCCGACGCTACCATCTGCTTTTAGTTCATGTCCATTCTCCTTAATAAATCTGTTCTCAAATAAAATATGATTCAAAATTTTCCTTTTAGATCTCGGCTCCGTTATCAATTGTGGCATCACCCTCCTCCAGGCTCAAATTATGTTACGCCAAACTATTGACTTTGGCCTCCTTTCTGTATAGGAGCCTATCATAAAACAAAGCCACACATGTGAGGGTTCTTTCAAGGACCATTCCTCCATAAGAATGTATACTGCCAACTTGAGCCAACACTTTTCTGAATCGCCCTGGATTGCCTCTATCGGCCATTTTACAAGAAGGGCAACATTCTGTTGCATACGGTCTAATATCCCTAGCCCCCCTTGACTTCTGGCACAGGTAATGATCTCCCAAGTGGCCTTTACAATAAATCCTTGATCTTCTGCCGCCAGAGGTTTCCACAAGTATCTGACCGCTATTCGTTTTATATTATGATATGCTTCCTCACTTAGCAGGTGCACCATTAAAGGAAACCAAAGTAGTAAGAAAGCAGCCGAAGAAAGAATCAGAGCCCTACCAAATAAGGACAGCTGGTGGTTACGCACCCAACAATTAATTCTGGCCCCTACCTTTTCTGTTAACAAGTTGTCTTGAGTAGAGGAATAGTCTGAGAGGGATACTTGCACCCCTAAAAACCTCTCTGCCGTGTTCGTGGGAATGTGTCTCAGCCCCCACTCTACCTCCAATGAGAACAGGTGGGACAAGAAATAGACTAACTTGTCCCAATTGATTGAGGCTTCCGACAAGTCACAATAGCTATCCAAAACTCTCTTCAGTTCGATCAATGATTCTTTCTTAATTTCACAGGCAACGGTGAGGTCGTCAGCAATAGCCCCCCCTTCCAATGTACCCGTGGAGGGAGGTGTAGACCAACTATCTTCTTATTACATCTGATGTTGTGTAGTAATACTTCTAACTGAGTTACAAACAACAAAGGGGCAAGAGGGCACCCTTGTCTTAATGATCTTGACAACTGAAACTGTGTTGACATCTGACCATTAACCATGACGACTGATGACACCTCCGTATACATGGCTTTGACCCAAATACAAAAGTCGTCTCCAAATCCCATCTTACCCAGAGAAGTGAACACAAAAGCCCATCCTACTTTATCATATGCTTTTTCCATGTCTAGTAGTAGGATTGCAACTTCCCTCTTCTCCCTTCCAATCACTTCCAACGCCTGAATGGTTGACATAATGTTGTCGAAAATAGACCTTCCTCTTATAAAAGCCCTTTGCTCTAAACCCACTAAACTAGGAAGATACTCAGCTAATCTAATAGCCAGAGCCTTAGCCAATATTTTATATGCTACGTTTAACACCGAAATTGACCTGTAGTTCTTCACTTCCCTCTTATCCCCCTTTTTATATAAGAGAGATAATGCCCCTGTCAACCATCTGTTCGGCAGATGATCCGTTTCCAGGCTGTTGTTGAAGATTTGACATAAGAAGGGGCCAAAGGCCTCCCATGTACTCAAATACAGCTCGATTGGCAGCCCATCCAACCCTGGGCATTTGCCCTTTGCCATCATCTTAGCTGCTATATGTAGCTCCTGTGTGGTAAAGGGGCATCCAGAGCTTCTTTTTCCACTTGTGATATTCCAGATCTCATTCCATCCCAAAAGTTGCAAACTAATGAAAGGTCCGTTTCTGCTGTGTCCCAGGGCCTCCTTGTGGTCACAATATCTTGGAAGTAATCCTTCGCATATGAGCACATCTCTGCCGGACTTGTAGCCTCATTGACCCTTAGTGCAAAGGGGTGTTTCAGTTCCCTGATTATGGGTCTGGCTTGCCTCAAAATCAGACTCCTAAAGACAATCTTGGTCATCCGGTCATAGCCCACCACCCCTCTGATTCTTAGCCATTCAAACTTTTCCAGCTCGGCCAAACTCTTTTTCCTCTGCTTTGTCCAATAATATTCTGTAAATGGATCGGCCCCCATTTTAGACTCTGCTATTTTAACTGCATCCTCTGCCTTTTCCTCTTGCCATCTTCTATTTGCTGCCCGCATTCTCGATAAGGCTTCCAACGCTGCCGTAATTATCCCTAGACCCACTTCCGCCCATTTCTCTTCCTGGTTGAAGAGATCTTTAGCTCCCATCCAACCCTTCATCTGAGAGTTCACACACTCCACAATTCCCTTTTCCTTCAAGTGAGATGTGTTCAGTCGAAACGGTGGCCTTGCCTTCTGAAAGTGTTCTTTTGCCACTATGTCCATTCCAACTGGTGAGTGGTCAGATGAAGAGGCTACCATGGAGTCACACCACCAACATCTATCCCATACTGTGCCCCTGGCCAAAAAAAAATCCAATCTCCTCTTGGGCTTTTGGGCTTTTTCCGCTGACTGGGGACCCACCCAGGTATATCCACTCGAGTCTGGATTAAGGATTCTATATATATCATTTAAGCTTTGTGCGTCCATTAAAGACGTGAACATCCTTGTATCCTCTCTGATTGGAGTTGGGTTTTGTGAGTCCAGTCCCGGATTAAATATTGTATTCCAGTCATCGGCCATGATGAGGTTTTCCACATCGGGGATCCATGCTGGTAGGGAGGCAAAAAACTTCGTCCTCTCTTTGTAATCGACCGGGGCATATACTGACATGATTGCCCAATCCTCATCCCCTACAGCCAATTTCACCCAGACAACTCTACCACTAGGATCAATAAAATAATCAAGCACATCAACTTCTAAGTCTTTACTAATTAGGATGGCTACTCCCCCGCGGGTTTCTTGTGCAGGGGCTCAAAACTGGGGCCCCTTCCACCATCTCTTTGCATGCTCTATCTTGTCTGTGTCTACTTTTGTTTCCTGTAAGCATGCAATGTGGATGTTGTGATTATGTAGCCACGTTGCCACACTTTCTTTCTTATGTCTGTTTGAAGTATCCCCTAATCCTCTGACATTCCAGGTTATAACTCTAAGAGTCTGGGGCAAGACCATCAATCTGGTCGTTGCCGCCCGAAACTTGGATGCGGGATGCGGGATCCTTTCCTTCTCTTTCCTCTGCAGACATATCCATTTGGGAGCATGAGGCAGTTGCCCACTCGTGAAGCACCGGGCCATTGGATGTCAGCTGCTGCTGCGCGTCCGTCATATGCAGCCATTTCGCCACTGGAACGACATTCCATTTTTTGCCAATCTGATACCTTTTAATGTTTCTGAGTCTTTCGTCAGAAAGGGTGCCACTGGGTTCCAGTGGACTTGCAGTTGCTGCCACTGCTCTCTTGTTCCTTCCAAAGAGATAAGACTCAGAAACGCCAAATGGAGTATTGTCTTTCCCTCCCCTGGGCTGTCAAGTACAAACCTTCCCATTTTCGGTTCCTGCAGTAAGACCACAGTTCCCATGCCTTTTAGTACCAACGACTGGGCTAGGGTCACCATCGTATCTTCCGAGGGTTGCGACTGTATTGGGATTAACGGGATCTCTAATACCTCATCATTCCCTTTAGTTGTTAGTATGCACATTCCCACCTGGGTGGTTGTGCAGATCAACGGGACTAGGCAGTGTCTGACCACCACATTGACCTTGTCCTTCCTTGACAGGGTTGTCATCGGGGCAGCAAAGCTCAGTTTCTCCTTTGCTCGCCTTCCATCCCACTGCCTTTTTCTCATAGCGGGCCCATTTTGTCCTGTTTCGTCCCCTCGTTCCTCAGGCTCACGAGTAGCTTCAAAATACTTTCTAAAATAGCTGGACCCATCTTCCAACCTGCTTCTCTTCGCAGGGTCTGGAGATGAGGAATTCTGGTTTCTTCTCTTCCCATCGTGGCCAGTGCCTAGTCCCTTCTTATTATTTTTCTTACTTTTCCTCTGGGGCTTGACACCTGGCTTCTTCGCTGGGTTTTTTACTCTACACCTCAACCCTTCTTTCTCACCCTCCTCCTCCTCCCCCCCTCCTCCTCCCTCATATCCTCGTCTTCTTGGTGAACCAGGCTGTCCCCATTGGCCTCATCTACCTTCTTGGGCAAGCTTGGCGCCCGCCACTTAGAGATATGTCGTTGGTCCCCCCTTGTGGCATTGAGCAGAGACTGCTGATGTTCATAGGCGGAGGGGACCGGAGGGGAGGTACAGTGATTGGCCCATCGATAGATTCTCTTGGCCACACAGCCTGTTGAAATTGGAGACGGATCCAGCGGCCTAGCTCAGTTGGTAAGGCACGCAAGTGGCATTCAGGAGGTCTTGTGTTCAATCCCCATTGGCCTCATCTACCTTCCTGGGCAAGCTTGGCGCCCGCCACCTAGAGATATGTCGTTGGTCCCCCCTTGTGGCATTGAGCAGAGACTGCTGATGTTCATAGGCGGAGGGGACCGGAAGGGAGGCACAGTGACTGGCCCATCGAAGAAGCTCGGTCCTGATGCTACCGATTGACCCTTGGCTGGTATCGCCCACCTGTTGTAGCAGGTATCGCACCTGCTAGTGGGTGAGCTCCTGCATGTTCCCTCGTTGGAGGCTTGAGCACGGATGTGGCTGCTACGGGGTTCCCCGTAATACTATAATGACAATAAAAAAGGCCTGAAAGGCCGTCCTGTCCAGATTTGACAGGTAATTGAATTGGTTGGGCTTAAAAGAATTAGCCTTAAAAAAAAAAAAAAAATTTGGAGACGGGAAGAAAATTGGCAAGGAAGTTGTCAGAGAGAGAATGGTTGTCGACACCTCCTCCTGTCGAACGTTGTTGAATCCCTACCCAGCTTGCCACTGAGATGCTTCGGACAGTAGTCCTCGACTTCTCTTCGAAATGTGGGGGCTCGCTTCACTACTCTAGGGGCCTCGCCACACCACTCTCGAATCTCGAAAATATTCGAGAGCTGTGAGGATTTTTCGAGAGGGCGGTTTTCGAGAGAAAATGGCCCTTCACCACAAAGCACACTAGACCGGCCTCTTTAAATGGACGAACTCGAGCGCGGACGGGCTGCATCACGAAAAACGGCCTGACAACTCTCGAAATGGACGTCGAACTCGAGCGCGGAGGGGCGGTATCACGAAAACTCCAACGCTGCAGGCTGAGCAAAAACATCGTTTCGAGAGGGCACTCGAACCCCCCTTTCTGACAGCTCTCGAACAGTTTCAAGTTTTTTTTTCGAGTGATGCTGTGTGGAGGTCCCCGACTCACGAATTTTCGAGATTCGAGAGTGGTGTGGCGAGGCCCTAGGGGTCTCGCTCCACTACACTAGACTCACGAAAAAAATCATGAGTGCTTCTAGAGTTGTTAGAGGTCTAAAACTGTGAGTGCTTCTAGAGCTGTCAGAGGTCTAGAACTTTTGAAAAAAGAATCATCGCTCCACTTAGGGCCTCGTTCCACTACTCGCCATCCGCCACAAACAGTGGCGAGACTTGGCGAGGCCGAAAAGTGTATTTTTCTGGTGGAAAACGGCTCTTGGTTCCATTACATCACTGCCGCCACGTGCGCTGTGGTTGCTGTCCCGGCCTGCTCCTCGGACTTTGGCGGATGGCAAGCTAATGGAACGGTGGCAGCCTTCTCTTCACCATGTACTCGGACGGGAAATCACTCCAGGTGCACCGAAAACTCGCCAACACTAGGGGACAACGCAGGTCGACTGTCAGGACCCTTGTGTCAGGGGCAATGGCCACACGAAGCATTTTGTGGAGGGGTGATGACTAGCACCTCCACGAAGGGCCGTTGCAGGCAAGGGAAATGGAAAGCCTTGGCGACACATCGCCAATTCTGACTGCGTCCATTTCGTGGCTATTGGCGATGCAGTGGAACGAAGTCACATCCGCCATGCGTAGCGGATGGCGAGTAGTGGAACGAGGCCCTTACTTCAGACTCAAGAACTATAGAAGCACTCACAAATTTCTCAGCGCTACACGACAACCCTTTTACAGGGCTAGATGACAGCGCCAGCTCGTTCTCATGGTAGGGGCAGGAGGCACACGCACGAAAAAAGAGGCGGGAGCTAGAAAACCTGAGCGTTGCAGGCTGCTGCGAACTCTAAACAAATCGAGAGTGCCCTTCGAGAGCGCTTTTTGACAGCTCTCGAAGGGTGTTGTCATGAGTTCCAGTCTAGAGTAAGTGGAGCGAGGCAAAACTTTGGTCTAGAGTAGTGGAGCAAGGCCCTAGATTCAAGCTTTTTGTTTAGTGAGGCGTGGCTGCACTAAACGGGCGCTCGAAAACCTGTTCTAGAGCTGTCAGAACGGCTCTAGAAAAGTAATAGAGTCGTCATCGCTCCACTTACTTGATAAGTTCACTCTAGATTTTTCATTTCTTGAGCTGTTAGAGCACGCCGGTCCTTCTCACTCTAGATTGATCTAGAGCACCAACCTGCAAAGGCGTTTCTTTTTAGGGCGGTCCGGAGGACCCTTGAAACACCTTGGTTTTCCTTGAGTGGGCCTTGAGTTTGGACGGACAATCCAGGCTGGCGCTGTCCTGTAGTCAAATGGCCGAGCTCGGAAAGTGACGGGGCAACTCTGGCTTTTCTAGAGTCTAGAGCTAGTGCAGCGATGCATAAATTTGAGGACTTTTCGTGACTCTGACAAATGAACGACTCTAGAAAAATTTCACGAGCCTAGTGTAGTGCAGCGACTCAGCGAGCCCCTTGGCGAGTGGGCGTGAGGTCGGGATGGACTAACACTTGTCGTACCCAAAGGCGTGTTCGTCCGTCTTTTTCCATCTTGTATTCACAAGTGCGTCTGTGACGAACCGATTTCTGCACCGCACGATTTTCTGCGCGATAGCAGTGAGGGGTCATAAGCTGGGAAGGATGGGCCAATTACGGGAGATTGAGATGGATGGGAAATTGCATCGGTGTCCTCACTTCTTCGTCTTTTTGCGTTGGTTCCTTTCGGATGGCTGGTTCAGGCCCGGGTGGGCCCCGGGACGGTCGATTGGTTGATTGGCTGTGTGAGTGGCGTGTTGTCATACGCGCGATTAATAAATGTTGACGTCAATTCTTTTTATTTCGGGCTCGGACTTTTTAGGCGCGGACATCGCACATGAATTTTACTTCGTTCTTTTTGAAATTTCTTTTTGAATTTTTTTTCTTCAGATCTTGCCGATCCCTTAGGGCTCTCGGAATTTCAGACTTCCTTTTTCGGAGCTTGTGCTTTTTGCTTTTCCGTATTAGATAGGAATTTATGAATTTTGCAATTAGGACCTTATTTTGCCGTGCAACGCTTTTTGTTTACTCGCTTCTTAGTGTGGCTGCAACGAAACTTTGATTAGTCGGCGCTTTTAATCGGGTGTGTAACTGTAACTTTGGGTGGGCGCCATTGTAACTGTATCTTTCTTCTTGTGCTTCGTCTTTCCCGCCTTCGCTTCTTCTTGTGATGTCTAGCCCGCCCACGGGCTGCATGATCGGATCGATGCGTGGAGAGCGGCAAAGTCCCCCACGCCGCGGCCTGGTCATGCAAAACGCAGGCGCTCCCTCTCTAATCTTCGTTCTAAGTCCTTGTAATTCCGTGTTCTTCGCGCATGCATGCATGCTATAAATTCTGGCTGCGCGATTAGCTAGCTCTCTTAACCAGCTGTTAGAAGCTCGGGGTAGCGCGATCAGTGAGGATCGACTCACGAGCGAAGTAAGAGGTGAGTTGAAGTGGGAGTCGGGCGACCCGACGAGCTGGTGCCAAATGCGAGGGGTTGACGTGGGCCACGACGGACTGTGGGCGCGGGCGAACCTGACTAGTGCCGGAGAACTAAGTGGGGTGACGGCTTCGTGGGTTGGTGCGTGACGACTTACTGTCCGAAGAGGGAGCTGGGGTTGATGGACGCGGATTTGCTGTTTCTTTTGTCTTTTCTCCCTCTCTTCTGATGTATATAAATTTTGGTTTCGGATCAGGGCGAATTGCCTGTTTTTTGTTTTCGAAAACTTGGCTTGGTTTTCTTTCGCCCACTCTCGTTTTTGTGATTTCAATCTCTGATGATGTGTGTTACGCTGCATGAATGAATGTCGTGTCCGTTTGCTTCTCCTATGAATGATCTCTGCCTTTGCCTATCATCTTGATGCACATATGAGTAGGGTAGGAATTTTGTGTAGTCATCAATACTGTTCCCGTTCTTAGCTGTTGTGATTGTTGCATCTTGCATGCTCAGAAATTACGGAGTGATTAGATGATCAGGTAGTTGCTTGCCCAGAAACCAGCGAACGCCTCGCAGGGACGCGCATAAGTGCAATCTGATCTACGCACTTACACGTGTCCACGCGCGTCGGTTCACAACCTACACATGAAAAGGCTACGACTGCGGGGATAATGCTTGATTGGATGTGGCCATCTTGCGTCGGCGACGAAGCAATCGTCCCGTGTGAACACGTGTAAGCGTGACTCGATTCGAGTGGCCTACACGTACTCACATGCGGTGATCGCAATCGACGAAGACACGCCCTTAGGAATACACGACTCTACGATGACCGAATGACACGCTCCGGGAGCTCAGATTCGTTGTACGACCCGGAGTACTTCACCCCGTGGATTGAGGAGTGCCTCCGATAGAGGTTCCCCTGCCTAACCGAGAACCGATTGTGTCCTAGGGAATTCCACCGTGCCACAACCAGCGATCCACGCTGTTCTGATTTCCCCACTTCAGACCACACCCACTACTTTATTTCCCCTGGCTTTGTCGTTATCTCCACTAACTTCCCTCCGTTCTGTCTTCTTCTCCCGTATCATCAACTCAAGGTCATCCCGTGGAAAGCCGTAGCCCCCTACTGGCCCTGCACGCCCTGTGACAACGCGGCAATCTGAGAGCCTCGGGACCGCGAGGGCCCAACCAGAACGTACGACGACCGACGCCACACGGCGACAACCGACAACCTGACTCATCGGGACCACACCCACCCCGAAGGGATCTTTCGATGAACCGCCGTCCTCAACACAAATGGATCGAACGGCCATAGATGACCGGCGCATGCCATCTGCCTTATGACCAGAAGTGGTCCGCCCTCTCTGCCGAATTGCACCCGTGCCCCCGAAAAACTCTGCCATAGGAGATCTCAGTTCTAGCCTGGGACTCTACCCCCACTTCCCCTAAAATCCTTGGCACACCCCTTTTCGCACTTCCAGGCCCACACCCCATTCCGATCGGGAAGTCGGTCTGGGCGTGAGGTTTGGGCGTCACAACTGCCTGACATGTTGCGAAACCGTGTCGAAAGCAGATGTGGTGTCGAAAGCCTGTGTGGCGAAGACACGGTGTGGATTTTCCATGTTTCAAAAGGTTGTGTGGCGCGCCCCTAAGACTATATAGGGGCTCGCCACACCACTCTCCTGAAACCATGAAAATTTCTCAAGAGTTGTCAGACCTTTTCAAGAGGTGAGTTTTTCGGTGTTTTTGGCCCTTCGCCACACAGACTGTTGGAAGTGGAACTCTTGCGCGGGTGCTACTTGCTCAATCCAACCACACACAAGCAGAAGGGACGGATACTTAATTTTGTCCTTTTGTGGGCCGTTTCAGCTGACAGCTCTTGAGAATCACGACTCCTTCCAAGGGGTCGGGGAAGGACGCTTGAGAAGATGAGGGAGGGTTGCAGGCTTGGAAAATAAGAGTCTTAAGAGTTCCCTCTGGAAGACATAATTCTGACAGCTGGTAGATGAAATTGAGAGAAGAGGAAACACGTCTGGGGGGGAGGCCGCGAATCTTGCGTTACGGGCGCTACGCGCTCCGCTTCGCGTGAACCGGGTTCGGCAGAATCCGAGCCACCAACCGAAGAAATACCATCGTTGATATCGCCCCGACACTCTCCCTCCGCCCTCCTTCCTTGTAGGGAGGACATGGCGCCTGTCTAGCCATGGGAGTGGGGAGAAGGCGGAGGAAGCGGCACCCAAGTTCAGGAGGTTTGGATCAGTGTTGGAGCTAGAATACGGAGGACAGTTGAAGCAGAAGAAAAACGGGCTAGAGGAGCTTTGTGTTATCCAGGTCGTTCCGGGAGGGCGTAAGCAATGGCGAATACGCAAGTAGGAGAGGGGACGGGCAGATCTCCCCCTCCGGGGCCGCAAGAAGAGAGGGACTACAGGGAGGATGAAGATACGATTCGGAGCCTACTGACCATGTGCTTCGACGACGGGGTCTACCCTACGGAGATTGATCCTGGGGAAATGGTAGTGGAGGGAAGAGAAGCAAGGTTCAAGCTGAGCACGTCCTTGGACGAAATCAAAGTGAAGTGGCTTAAGGAGCGCACGGTGACGGTAATATTTAAGGAGGCGGCGAGATTTTGGCGAAGAATATCAAAGACAATTTGGTTTGTTCTTTCGAAGATGGTTGGATCATGGGGAATGCGAGCTTGCAGCATAACAATCGAAGGGGGAGGCTAAAGATAGGGTCCAGGGGTGGCCTCTTACGTAGCCAAGGCAAGAGAGGTGACTGACTTCATCAAGGCGGAAGGGCAGGTGGAGGTGACACTCGGAACTGAAACGTATAAAATTTTGTTTAAACCCTGGATGATCAGGGCAGAATTTAGGGAAGAAAGAAGGCAGGAGGAGGAGAGATCCTTCTGGGTCATGGCACTGCAAGTCCCCTTGGACGATATGCCCTTCATCCATGCGCAAATAGAGAGGGCCATCGGGAAGATTCTTTTGGCTCATCCAACAGATGCGGATCCAGCAAGACCAGCCCTAGTCAACGCGCGTTTTGACTTGGAGTTGGAAGCCCGACCAAACATGAAGGACGTACTATGGGTGGAAACAGCTAATGGGGATCTGTTGGAGATCAAGCTGGTGTGTTTGGATACCCTTAAGTGTAGAAACTGCAGACAATTCTTCCACTCAGAGCAAGAGTGCAGACGTGGAGGAGGCGCACATCTTCGAAGAACCAGTCCACCTCACTCAGGGTTGAACCCAGCGCAGCAACAGGGACCAGCGGCTTCGTCGAATGCAGTTAACCGTAGCCGAAGCTACCAAGGCAGGATGGGGCCAAGACCCGGGACCCCAGGCCAACCCACGGGAGCACTACATCCAGGACAACTCCGTTCTAATCCAGCGTTCTCTCTTCAAGGAGGAACAGGCGGACATCAATTCGGACTTGGTCCTCAAAGTGGGGTGATGCCAGGACAACTTGGGGGCAATTTCCCCCCAACAGGTTCGGGAGGTATGTGGGGACTGACAGGGGGTCTCGGAGGAGTGATGGGACAGGCGGGAGGCTTCCAGCCAGGCCTGTCAGGGGAAACCCTAGGGGGGGTAGGGACCGGAGGGGGTCAAGGAACGATGGGCGTCGCACAACCACAAGGGCATCTGTCGGGCACCTGGCAGGGCGGCCCCTTAGTGAATTGCTTGCAAGCCAATGACATTCATCCAGTATTCTGGGCGGGAATCCTGGGAGGACATGGTGTGGCCCCAAACTGGAATTTTCAAAACTCGTGGACAGGGCAGGACAAAGCTCAAGCCCCGGGCGTATCGAGTGAGCAAGGTAACCAACAACAACAAACGAATATTCGAGTTCCGCTTCGCCCGCGTCCCTTATTCGGTGGAGAGCATCTCAATGGAGCAGAGGCTAGTATGCAGGAGAGTCGACAGAGAGATGGTACGCTAGGTGGTACGAGATCCCGTACACCAGGAAGCAGAGGAGGCTGAGTACAGCCTCAGGGGTGGAGCTCACCCCGGAACCATCTGGAGCCTCACGACAGTCGAGGGGCGGCTCGGAACGCTCGATAACACAAACGGAGGGTATGGCGACCCCATGACAAAAATCAACGAGAGATCGACGCACGACTACCACGAAAGGGCAATGTTCAGACATAGCTCAATTCGTGGTGCCCCTGGTATGCACGTCGATTAGAAACACCCAATGGGCGGTAACTTGGCAAAAAGGGGCGGAGCCGTGGACAATCTTCGGCTATGCTGTATCGGATATCCCGACAATTCTAGAGATTGAGAACAGTTTGAAGATGCTCTACTTGCGTAAGTTCCCAATGAGGGTGATCCCCAAAGTAGTAATGCCGCGAATTGTATTCGGCCCTACGGGGAGTAAGATTAAGTTGTAAGTGCCGCTGGTGGACGCAAGATTGACAGAGAGTAGCCTAGCTAAGCTGGAGATACTGGGCCTTCGTTTGGTCCCACTCTCAACCTTTGCAGAAGTGAAGAAGCAGGAATTGGCACGACTTACTATCTCACCACCATTGGTCACCGCAGAAGCTCTGGCTGAATTGAAGTTCAAGCTTCCGAAAGAGAAGAAGTTGGATTCTAACTTTTTGAAGGAGGCACTCATCTGCAGCTGGCCCGATGTTTCATCCCTTCAAGCCCACATCCAATCACACCAAGGAGTTAACGGTAAGAATGGTTAACTTAAGGATTGCTATGTGGAACCTACATGGGTTCGGGGACACCACGGGGAGGAGCAAGAGATCGAGGGTGAAGTCATGGATGCATGAGAATAGAATCTCAATAATCTGCTTTCAAGAAATGAAGCTTAACGATGGAAAGCTGGAGGAACTGGGAAGATGGTGGGACGACCCACAAATTTGGGCAGCAGCCAGAGGAACGAAGGGAGGCGTTGGGATCCTAATCCATCGCGACCTGGATGTAGTCATCGAAGATTACTACGCAGACATGTGGGGAAGGTGGGCGTGGGTTGTCCTAGTGCAAGGAAGTGTTAGATGGGCTGTAGCAATAGTGTATGCCCCAGTAGAAAGGAAAGAGAGGCTAGGATTTTTGGACGAGTTAAGAGTCTCCTTACCTGATGTGAACGAGATAGTGATCGGGGGGGATTGGAATATGGCTCTGGACTCGTTTCCAGGCCATGCAGCTAACGGCTGTCTGAAAGATGTTTTGGCCTTTGTGGATTTCATGTCGGATCTGGACTTACACAATGTCTACAGAGACATACACCCAACCAAAGAGGGTTACACCTGGTACTCGCACCAAGGCAAAGGCAGGCAGATAGACTATTTACTCACGGGCATCCGCGAGAGGGTCATCAGCATATCTGAGTGCATTAACGTGATCTCTGACCATAAGCCAGTGATAAGGGTTTTCAAGTTCGGTCCGGAGAATTCAAGGGGAAAAGGTTATTTTAAATTAAACACCTTGAACCTCCGGGACAAGAACTTGTCAGACTGGACCCAGACCTTCTGGAAGCGGTGGGAAATGCAGAAGGATAGGTTTGCTACGCTGGCGGAATGGTGGGAGGTGGGTACTAAAATTCTGAGTAACATGCTCAACGTATTCTCTCGGATCCTAGCACAGAACAGGAACAAGGAGGAGAAGAGACTCTGGAAAAGGGTCCAACAGGCGGAACAGAGGATGAAACAACATCCTATCTTCGAGCTGACGTAGGGAAAATAGAGGGCCAGAAAACTAGCAGAGTGGGATCAGAAACAGCAGGAGAAGTCTGAACTCTGGGCAGAGAGGACGAAGGTGAACGGTCTGGCGATCTACGACAGGATGACCAGGGAAACCTTTCAAAGATTGACTCCAGCCAGGTCAGGACCAACCATGAAGGAATTGAAACATCCCTTCGACGCAAGTGAACCACTGGCCACGCTCCCTCAAGACATTTGCAGATATGCAGCGTCCTACTACAAGGACATCATAACCTCAAGAAGACCGGGAGAGGGGGCAAACACAGACCTTTCACAAGGCTCTGCACATTGGGACAACACCACAGTGAGGCTTCCAAGGCAAGGGCGCCTAGACCTAGACCGACGAATTACAAAGGAAGAGGTGGGAGAGACACTTAGAGCTATGGAAGGCGGGAAAACTCCGGGGAATGATGACCTCCTTGTGGAGTTCTACAGGGAACATTGGGAGGTGTTGGGTGATGATTTAACGGAGAGATATAACGAAATTCAAATGGGAGGGAGTCTCCCGGTGAGTGCGTGCAGGGGGATAATTGCTATTCTATTTAAAAAGGGGGACACGAATGAGATTTGAAATTGGAGACCAATTTCGCTGCTCAATGTGTCTTATAAAATTCTGGCTAAGGTCCTTGCTAGGCGATTAGGGAAGTACCTGCCATCTCTCGTGGAAGATGATCAAGCCGCCTTCGGGAGAGGGCATTCTATCTTTGAGAACATAGGAACCGCAGTGGAGGTACTGGAAGTGGTGAGTAGATACGAGATGGATGTGTCAGTCCTCCTCCTAGATATGGAGAAGGCTTACGACCGGGTGAACTGGTCGTATGTGCTGACGTCTCTAAGATGGTTGGGTTTTGGAGAGGTCTTCTGCACCTGGGTAGTGGCATTGTACTCTTAGTCTCTCACTCAACAACTTCGGTTATGGTTAACGGGCATATATCTCAACCATTCCAGTTGACCCGCTCTCTGAGACAGGGGTGCTCATTGGCTCCCCTCTTGGTCGTCGTTCGTTTGGAGATTCCGTTAAATAACATCAGGAATCATGCCTAGATTGTAGGCTTGGACATTGGTCGTCGATCCTGCAAGGTAAAAGCGCTTGCCGACGACCTGTTTGCAGTTTCTGTTAATACACAGAGTTCAATGTCTTCCCTGAGATACTGTCTTCGTCAGTATGAGGCATTGTCAGAAGCAGCAATCAATTGGTCGAAATCTGTGTACCTCCTGCCGAAGAAGTATGCACCTGCTGTTGACTGGGGAATGAAGAGGGTTGAGCCACAAGAATCTGAACGGTTTCTAGGCGTTCAAATTGCTCTTACCTCATGCGTACTTAGACAGGAGGAGATTCTCCAGTCCAGGGTTCTGTAGAAGCTGTCTAACTGGGGGAAGGCTGCACACCTCTTGCTGTTCGGTAGAGCCCTAGTAGTCAACATAGCCCTGCTCGCTCTCCTTACCTATTTGGGAAACATCCGACCAGTTAGCAAAAAAACCCAAGCGGTGGTTAAAAGGAAGACAACTAAGTTTATCTGGCGGCCGCATGCGGAGGAAGGGGAGGCCATAATGTCCAAGGTCGCTTGGGACCTGATCTGTGTCCCAAGACACGAAGGGGGACTGGGGATGGTGGACTCGGGCAGAAGGAATCAGGCTATGCTGGCAAGATGGGTTCTCAGAGCGATAACTGAGGACAAGGAAAAACACTGGATATTGCTAGCAGAGTTAATCCTCAGTAGGGAATGGCAGCTGACCCGGTCAGAGGATGTTTGGGCGTGTGTATGGATGGATTCTTTTCTCAGAAGGAGGATTAAATCTGAATTTTGGGGCGCGGTCCTGCAGGCATGGCGTGCGGTCAAACCGGCCATGTTGAGCGAGCCTCATACCAAGCAGGAAGTGTTGGCACAGATGCTTTTTGATTTTGCCTCTCTTGTCCCTCCTACCTCCTGTCGGTTGATCCCAGAGATTGGGCCTGGAAACACCCTCTGCACCGAAATGAGAAGGTTTAGATACATCGATATTCAACTAAACTGGGATATTTGCTTTCAACTCCTCAGGTCGATGTTAATTGGAAGGTGGCTTGTAGATGGTTGGTGACTGGTTGGATCAAAGATTCACTGACAAGACTTTTGGAAGCCCTGCCCACATTCTAGGTGAATCTCATGGACTTGGTCGTTGTTAAACAAACCAGCTTTCTTTGGCTTATGATGCACCAAGCACTCCCAGTAGCGGCCTGGTGTGCAAAACGAACAACTAAGGCATGGGTGGAATGTCAAATATGTTCTGGTACTCGAATGGAAGATTTGCAACACTTTGCGTTATACTGCGACATTTCTCAGCCTTTTTGGGACTGGTGGAGGCACTCCGACATCCAAGTCCCCGAAAATGGATCGAAATGGTCAGATAATTTCGTGTTGATGGGAACTGCAGCAAGACGAACACCTCTCTCTCGACGTTATACATATGCGGAAGAGACACTCAGAGGTGCAATACTATGGACCCTTTGGACATAGAGGAATTCAACAACTAGACTTGGAGAGAAACTGACGCCACCAATGGTTCGAGCAGAGGTCAAATATGACATTAAAACAACGATGCAGGCTGACTGGGAGTATAGAGTACAGCGGAAAGGATTCACTAGACAGGCAATGCAGCTCTTAACTACACGGTGGGGCGCCTTTTCGGGCCTTGCATCGGTGGACTGTCCCCTGGCTCAATCGCCTTTTTTAGTTTTTTCAGGTTTTTTTCAGTGATTTTTCACTTGTATAATTTTTGAGTGGTAGGATTACTTGGTGCTATGGTACTAGGGTATGGCCTGTTGTTGAGGGCTAGCAATTTACTGATTTGTCACCTTTTGTTGAACTAGATAGGACCT
>BFEA01000990.1:253679-274847 GCA_003427395.1 Chara braunii
TTTTTTTCCTGCGGCCGTGGGCATGCCCGGATGCATCAGCCATGCCCCGGGAAAAAGAAAAAAAAAAACGCTGAGTGCCTCAGGCCAGAACGCTGAGTCCCTGAGTCCCTGAGGCCAGGGGCCTACGTGTCCTTCGCTGTGAAACTGGGCAAAACGCGGTATTTTTGCTGGCAAACTACGGGAAGCCGATAAAGCTGCAACGAAACCTCTATTTTTGCAAAGGAAACTTCGAACGGACGACATTTTTGCTGCCAAACTTCCGAAACAGCAATAGTTTTGATATTAACCCTATATATATATCATCGGTGCCATGACCCTCGTCTATTAATTGATCTTCAAAACAGGTCGGGATCCCGTTGACTGGCCAGCCGTGGTCAGTCATGTGACTCGGGCCCCAGCAACAGATAGGAAGATGGGGAAGGGAGGGAGAGTTCTTCTGCACTTGGTGGGCGGTCCGTGTTGGCTCGTACTCGTTCTGTGTACGAACAGGCGGACCCGTGTTTGTTTTGGGTGCGAGTGATCCTGTGTTTTCTGTTCGCTGTTACTTCGTCGTTAGGATTCGCACCGAAGAGGAGAGGAGGGTAGGGCGTGTGGAGATTCTGAATTAGGAAAGGGGAAGAGTAGGATCGGGCCGGGAGAGGGGGGGAAGGCGGGGGGGTTGGAGTTTCAGCCTTTCAGGAACTTACATTTGGCTGCGTGAGCTGTGGTGAGTCTTGCTTATTGGACGCTGCCTTCGCGACGAAGAACGATCGCATCATTTCATGCATCATTTCATGTCCGTCTGTTGTTCGTTCGTTCTTTCGTTCGTCATTTGTTTCGTTCTTTCGTTCGTCATTCATTTGTTTCGTTCTTTCGTTAGCCATTCATTTGGTTCGTTCTTTCGTTCGGTTTTTGTCGTTCCTTTTCCCCTCTGGTCGTTAATCGACATCTGCGCAGTTATTTGGTCGTAGTTCGCAGTAACTTTACCTTCACACCTTTTCTTTAGTCGTGCCTGGAAGAGAACTACCCTTAGTGTCTCTGTTTGGACTCTTGGAGAACACCAAGCTCCGTTCACTTGTCGAACTTCGACGTTGTCGGTCCGAGGAAAAGGTGAAAACTAATGGCTGCTGCACAACGTACGTAGTCCATATAATTGCGTCGCAGTCAAATTGACCGTGTGTGTGTTGTTATGGTCGCCATGCTAGACTCCACAAAGAATGGATACATAGCGACTGTGCCGGCCTGAGGCCGTTTTCGTCGGACTCGAGTCATCCACTCATAAGGAGGTCGAAGGCCCGCCCGACGGTCTGCCCAGTGCCCAGGATGCATTTGACTGATGGGATAAGCTACTGCGTCTACTGACCCCCCATCTGGCCCAGAGGGCCAGAGATAGGGATATACCCCTGAGAGAGAAAAGTGGTCGACTCACACCGACGGTGAACAACAACCCCCCCCCCTCCTCCTTCCTGTAATCCTAGCAGACTGTAGGTCCATACTCCTGACAAGAACAGCTGTAAGCCTGATCACTTTTGTGTGATGGGCTTACGCCTCTGACTCTTTCTACTACATCGTAGCCTCCAGGCCCTCCACCGTCTCGATTGATCAGGGCTTGCGTTTATTTTCACTCGTGGTTGGCACATCGTAGCGTCCAGGCCCTCCACCGTCTCGATTGGTCATGGCTTGCGTTTATTTTCACTCGTGGTTGGCTTTGCCCTCGAGAGTCGAGAGTCGTTCATCTGACTTCATCATCATGTACTTATTCGTCTCTGGAGATATTACTTATGTTCCTCGTGTTTTAAAAGAGTTTAGCATGGAGTCCGGGTTTTACTAATGCAATTTACGTACTGTATGCTTCACAAAAAATGAAAAATCTGGCATGGAATCTGGCTTTTAATGCAATGTACGACGTTTCTGTATGCTTGAAAAAGCTCAATTCTTTGTCGAGAGAAATGAGGGATGATCTCTTCAAGTTGGTGCGTAGTTCCTGGGTGTCGAGCCGAGACGTGTTTCGAAAGAAGGTTAATATGCTATCAATATATGGGAAAAGTCATAAAACCTCCCCCCCCGCGACGAGACCGTTGTATCCATTTCCCCCAAAACGGGGAAAAAACTGCCGCAGGTCCCTAAATCACTTTTGGTGTCATTTTTGCAGCCGGGGGCTAGGTCCCACATGCACGAATTATGAGATACTGACCGTAGATAGCAAAGATCAACGGCCGAAATCTCCTAATTTGCGCAAGTGGGACCTGGCCGCTGTGTAAAAATGGAGGGAAAGTGTTTTGCATGCGAAAATGACGCCCAAAGTGATTTTGCGGCCTGAGGTACCTTTTTCCCCGTTTGGGGGGGTGGAGGAATGGATACAAAGGTTTCGTCACGGGGAGGTTTTATGACTTTTCCCTAAACACATCGGGGGCTCCAAGTTGTTCGATTTTCTGTTCTTTGCCTTTTCTTCAAGTTGCTTTGGTGGAGGGGGTGTTAGGCATGGAACATGGAATCCGTCTTCTCATGCAATGGCAATGTACGTACTGTAGACTTGAAAAAGCTCAATGCTTGGTCGGAATGAACGTGTGAAGAGCTCTTCTACCGTCTTCTGGGGTGTCGATCAGAGAAATATAAACCTGCAGTAACTGTGCAGTTTGTGGAGCTTTCCGTCTGGTGTGGGGGAGTGATAGCCTGCCTTGATTTTCGTCCCAAGTACCTTCAGTTCAGTGGTTGGTGCCCACGTAACTCAGGGTATCACTTGTGGGGCGGTTGTCCATGCTTTAAACGCAACGGGGGTTGGTATCGTACTATTTCCAGTTAGGGAACTCCGCTGCAGACTGAGGGTCCAGCCTCCTCAGGCTGGTGGGTAGACCAAACTCCAACGAAATAGTCTGTCATTGCCCCTCGTTTGTTGTCCTCTTCTCCCTCTCTGACAATGGTCTACCGGGCAGTTCTGTGTGTGTGTGTGTGTGTGTGTGTGTGTGTGTGTGTGTGTGTGTGTGTGTGTGTGTGTGTATATGTCTGGAGTGTATTTCTTTGGCTGTGACAGACCTTTCTTTGTTTGAGGGTGTTTTGCTGGCTTGGGATGGGGTGCGTGAACAGCAGTCTGTAGAGTTTTCCATCTCGTGTGTGTAAGTGATAGTGTGCTTTGATGTTCGTCACAGGTACCTCGAGGGCAGTGGTTGGTGGTCCCCACCACCTCAGATGGGTATCAGTTGTCCGGCAGTCGTTGATGCTTAACCACAACCGGGGTTAAGGTGGATTATCACTTACAGTGTGATCAGTCAGTTAGGGGATTCTGCAGACTGTTTTTGAGGGTTCGGCCTCCTGATTGTGAAACTCTAACGAAACCATATGTGACGGTCCCTCGTTCGTTGTCCAATGTCCTCTTCTCCCTCTCTGCCTACGTTTTACAGTGCAACCTGAGTGAATTAATTTTTGTTTGTTTGTTCTTGCGACCTGGTGAGCAATTTGAGACTGAACCCCCCATCCTTGTTTTTTTTCCTGCGGGCAGGTGAGGTGCAGCGGTCGTGATGGAGTGCAACAGCACCCTACTGACGGCTCTGGCCGCGGTTGCCAGTGCTACCAAATTGGACGTGAATCAATCGGCGGTGCTCACCGAACTCGTTTGCGGCTATGACGGTCGTATCAGCGATGCCATGTCTGGTATCAGCGATGCCGTGACTGGCACGAACACGATGTTCTTGCTCTTCTCGGCCTACCTGGTCTTCATTATGCAGGCAGGATTTGGCATGCTCTGCGCCGGGTCCGTGCGGGCCAAGAACGCCTTGAACATCATGCTGACGAATGTTATGGACGCCGCTGCCGGTGCCATTTCCTACTTCCTTTTCGGGTTCGCGTTCGCGTTCGGAGGCGGAGCGGACTCGAACGGCTTCATTGGCAATGACAATTTCGCGCAATCGAGGTTCCATGCGGACGAGCCCTTTGCACGATATGAGATGTGGATGTTCCAGTGGGCCTTCGCTGCGGCCGCTGCGGGGATCACGAGCGGGTCCATCGCAGAGAGGACGCAGTTTACGGCTTATCTGGCGTATTCCACGTTCCTGACGGGCTTCGTGTACCCGGTGGTGTCCCACTGGGTGTGGTCACCCAGCGGGTGGATCAGCGCCTTCAACACGGGCAACATGTTCCTGGACGTCGGCATGGTCGACTTCGCGGGCAGCGGCGTGGTGCACATGACGGGCGGCATCGCCGGCTTCATGGGCGCCTGGATCGAGGGCCCTCGTATAGGGCGATTCGATCGCACGGGCGGCACGCAGGAGATGAAGGGTCACAGCGGCACTCTTGTCATCCTGGGAACCTTCCTGCTCTGGTTTGGCTGGTACGGGTTCAACCCCGGCTCGCTCACCGTTATCGTTCCGGTTGGCAAAGCTTTGAACCAAGCCGTCGTTGCGAGAACCGCTGTGACAACCACTCTATGCGGTGGCGCCGCCGCATTGACTACGCTCTTCGCCAGGCGGTGGATGGCCGGTCACTGGAACGTGACGGACGTGTGCAACGGCCTGCTGGGCGGATTCGCGGCCGTGACCGCGGGGTGCTCAGTCATCGAGCCCTGGGCTGCCATCCTCCTCGGCTTCCTCGCCGCCTGGACGTTGATTGGCATGAACAGGCTGGCGGAGAAGATAAAGTATGACGACCCGTTGGAGGCATTCCAGCTCCACGGTGGTTGCGGCTTGCTCGGTGTGCTGTACGTCGGACTGCTTGCCAAGAAGAGCTTCCTCATGGAGGCATTTCCGAAGGTCGAAGGCACTCCGTACGGGCTCTTCTACGGAGGGGGCGGGAAGTTGCTGGCGGCTCAGCTCATCGGTGCCATCTGTATCGCCGTGTGGACAGCGGTTATGATGGGCATCCTGTTCTACGTGCTTCAGATTTTCGACTTACTGCGCATCTCCCCGGATGAGGAGGCCGCCGGACTTGACCGCACCGCCCATGGCAAGTCCGACGAGGGAAAGGGAGGACCGACACTCCTGGTGCCAGATGTACAGGGGACGTCCCCGGCCAAACAAGACACCGAAGCAACAGTATGATGTGCGATGCGCACGGGTTTACTTCCGGTGACAAGGGCACACACACACACACACACACACACACACACACACACACACACAAACACAGAGAGAGAGAGAGAGAGAGAGAGAGAGAGAGAGAGAGAGAGAGAGAGAGAGAGAGAGAGAGCTAGGGACATAAATAAGTTTGACGGAATTCAATTAGACATTAGCAATTTCATAACGGGAGAGAGGGAGAGATCTTTATAAGTGCTACGAAATACGTTAACCGAAATTCAATTGGACCTTGGATTATATATTTTTTTTCCGTGCTAAGATATGTATATAGTCTTTAACCATTAGGGCTGGCACTGGCTATACAACTGAAGGATTGAGAGAGCAGAGAAGACAGCAACCACACCGTATCTCATCGAGAGACAAGCAGGGCGGACTGCAAGCAGCAGGAGCAATACGCAAAAAACATAGTCCATTCCTGCACAGAGAATGCTTTACCTGCTGACTGCTGTTGCCACTGCCCTTACTTCGGAAGATAGCGTGTCCGTCGTCCGAGTCGGTGTCGGTGTCGGTCCGACCCCTGTGTGCTACGAAAGATCTCCTCTTGGCCTTCAGACTTCAGTCGTCCCATCCTCTCTCCCATAAGTTTAAGTCTTTAAGCTGAAGGAAGCGAAGATCATGGCTGCAGGACTTGTGGTCTGTGGCATGATCAGGTTATCGAGAGTTGGCGGGAGATCCAAATTCATCGAATCGCAGTAGTGACCAATGACCATCTCGTTTTTGAAGCTGCGAACGAATGCCAGAGGCCCGGGGAGGGAGATCTATTGGTAAGAAAGGGGTCTGAGGGGAGGAGTTGCGTGTCAGTCTGTCAGACTCTTTTTTCGTCGATGAGTAAAGCAAAGCCGGTCTACGTGTGCTAGGTTCTTGGCTTTCCTCTGCACGCATGGTCGGTGCGCGTCCGCTGGGGGGCTGGGGGGCTGCTTCGCTTTCTCTTCTCTTTTCTCAGTAGTATCTGTCCCCGCGAGTCTGGTGTCTTGGGTCTTTCGGACTTCGTCTGATGATCCTTAACTCCGCTTGTCTAAGTTAGTCTAACGGCCCTTCGACCACTTGCCTTAACTACATTATACTGACGGAAAGGACACGTCCGTGTCTCCGCCATTGATCGCCGATCCCCCATTCTGCGCTGAAGTCGTGGGCGTTGCTAACTTGCTGCCCCCCGATTAACTCACAGCCGCAGGGAGAAGAAGTTAACAAGTAAGAAGAAGAACAAGCCTCAACAAGGGGATCGCTGCATCTCTCACAAACAAACTCTTCTGTCAGTGTGTCGGCTGTGGTCGGCACAGCCGCAAAGAGTCACAGACAGAGAGATCACCCGCTTTCCGTCCATTCAGTCCTCTTCCGCCTTTTTTATCAAGTCTTTTAATATTTTTTTGCGCTTTCAAATTTCTACCGACTTCCCTCGTAGGCTATTCATCGGTTCTTTATGCACTTTCACCTGTGGTGTTTTTCTTTCTTCCCCTTTCGTTCCTGTTTTTTTTTTTTTTTTTAACCCCTCTTTAATTTGCATTTATTTTCAGCCTGTTACTTTCCATGGTTTCGCTCTCGGGTATCGGTGCCGTGGCCGGTTAAATTAATGCTGGACTGATTTTTCTTTACACAATAATGATAATAATGTCCTCTCGGGGAGATTCTGGATCTTCTGCGATGCTAGACGGACGCATTTACAGGTCAAACTGTTGCTCTGATTCCTTGACTTCAAAATTCATATTTTTTGAGCATTTTCCTGGGAAATCTTTCATTGTTGGTCAATTATTTGCCTCCATTAAAACTTTTCTTTTTTTCTCCGCAACTTTGTTCTGTTTTTTTTTTTGTTTTTTTTTTTGTTTTTTTTTCTCCTTTTTTTTTTTTTTTTTTTCCTTTTTTTTTTGGGAGGGGCGGATAATTTGCAAATTACCCCTCCTAATCTTCCTCCTCCTCCTCGACATCCTCCCCCTCCTCCCCGGCATCCTCCTCCTCCACCTCCACCTAATCAACACGAGAAGATTTTCTGAATATAGCCCTAATGCATGCAGAATTAAAAAAATGACAATATTTCTCTCTCTCTTTCTTTTTCTTATTNTTTTTTTTTGTTTTTTTTTCTCCTTTTTTTTTTTTCTTTTTTCCTCTTTTTTTTGGGAGGGGGGGATAATTTGCAAATTACCCCCATAAGTTGAGATATATGCCAAAATGCCCCTGAAAGATGTGGGTAGAGCGGAATGCCCTTTTGGGACGAAATCTTTGTGTTATGCCCCTGTCAGGCGGGTGTGCAAATATGCAATCTGGACCTGTCCGTTTGGGCATGGTCTTTTGCAGCTGGGCCTTAGGAAAGTTGCCAAGTTTTGGGTATTTTACCAAGTTGGATGGTACCTGGTAGGGGTATATCACAAAGATGCGGACCAACGGACGCAATCGGTATTTCACAAATTTATCTTTTTGTCAGAGGGGCATTTCTCTGTACCCACATCTTTCAGGGGCATTCTGCCACATATCTCAACTTATGGGGGTATTTTGCAGATTATCCCTTCTTTTTTTGGTAAATTTGAAATCTCTTAGCATAAGGAACTTAAAGTAAGAATACTGGGGCCATCACCCAGGTTCGTGTTGACTAGGAAATCCCAGCGTCCCATGTCCAATAACCCGGAGTCAAGTCCCACGTGCCAAACTTCCTCGCGTCATGACGGTCTATGGGCGAATTTTGCAACAAAAGTGTGGCCCCGCCAGCAAATATTTTTGCTGTGAAACAATCGGGACCTGTAAAGCTGCAAGGAAAGATGTTTCTAACTTGACTTCGGGTAGTTGATCAAGGAGACACGAAGGACAGTAGCTCGAGGACACAGGCTCCAGCCGTCTCGAAGGATACACACCGGGAGGAAACGAAGCCAACAAAACAAAGAAGGAGGCTAAGTGAAGACATGAGAGCGTTTTGGATAGTGGAGGAGGTCGAAGGAGAATACTCATCTTCGTCAATCTCAAGACAAGACCCAAACAAGCAGGATCAAGGTTGCATGAAACGTAACCGCCGTCAGGCCACTTCGAAAAGGGGAGAACGCTCAGAATGGGACTGGGAGAAATATCTGCTTCCCTTGCTATTTATAGCGGCAGTGGAAGGTACATTCATATTCGCTTGGTCGACGGGTCAAGCGGTAACTTTCCTTCCCTCCCAACCAATTGCCTCCCCGCCTATGCCGGTGGAAATCCTTAATATCACACGTAGGTTGTACGATAGTGAGATAGCAGTCAGAAATGTGCCTGATATCCCCACTCCTCGTTTCTTTGTGGAACGTCCTGGAGTTAAAGCCAAATTGTTTACTCCTATTCTGGATGCTAGAATAGCATAGGACATTTTACGTAGATTGGTCAATCAGGGCCTGTGTTTATTCCCCATGGAATGGTTCTCCTACTTGAACCACCCGGAATTGTCCAAAATCTCACTACTCAGAGACTGGGATTCATCATGTCTGGGAGCGTTATCTCAGAAAATCCCCAAGGCAAGATCTTTTCTCACACCCCCTTTCTTATCCTTCCCGACGCAACGGTGGGATACCGGAGTTCAGTCAAACTGTCGTCATGAGGATCCACAATCCCGTCTCTCCGCATCCAATCTTGGTCGGGCTCCGACAACAACCATGCTCCAAGTTAGAATCGCGACTTGGAACGTTCACGGTCTTGGTGATACAGGTGGTCGCAGCAAGAGGGCAAGGATTAAAACATGGCTACACGAGAATCGGATTTCAATTTTATGCATGCAAGAGACGAACCTGGATCAAGAAAACATAACAACTTCGGGGGCATGGTGGGATGGACCTCAGGTGTGGGTGCTGGCCGTTGAATCAAGAGGAGTTATCATCTTGCTCCATCGTAATCTAGACGTCAAAATCTTAGATTACGACTTTAACCAGCAAGGGTGTTGGGCTTGGGTTAAAGTCCGCTCAATAGGTAACGAATGGGCAGTGATCTTGATCTACGCCCCAACCGTAAGGAATTTTTTGAATTTTTAATGGATAATTTACCGGACGTCGACAACGTTGTCGTTTCAGGTAATTGGAATGTGGCGATCGATGATGCAACCCCGTCTTCGCTTCCGGAAAAGATGACAAAAAATTGGATGCCTTATAAGAAATAATGACAAATCTGGAGTTGACGAACCCGTATAGACTGACGAACACAATGAATCTTGGCTATACGTGGTTCTCCTCCCAACTGCAAGCAGGCAGGAGGGTGAGGCTCGGTGAGCTTACGGAGACTATACTATATTCTGATAAGCAAGGCCATATGGAGCGAAACGGTGGACATTGCAGCTTCTGCGGGGAGAAGGCCAAGTGAGATGGATCATGGAAGGAAATTTTCAGACCGGAATCCGGTGGTATTGCAGCTTCTGCGGGGAGACGGCCCAGTGAGAGGAAAGAGAATTTTCAAACTAAACGTAGATACACTAAAAGAAACTGGAGTAAGAGACTGGATACACAACCAACTTGAGAAATGTAGGAAGAAAAAACATCTCCTCCCCAACTTGAGTGGGTGGTGGGATGTCTGCCTTGACTTTATCTCCGATATGCTCAGTGTGTTTTCTAAGATTCTAGCATTGCAGGACAACAAGGATAAGAACAAAGCTAAAACGAAGGTGTAAAAGGCGGAAAAGATGATCGTAACTTTGTAAGCCTACCATTGAGATCTGTTGACAACAATTGGTGGGGAGTAGTCAAAGCGGAGAGAATGCAGATTTGGGACGAGATCCAAGAAAAGAAGTCTAGTCACGATCAGTGAAGGAAATACTGGCAGTCAAAGGCATTGTGTCAGGCGACCGGATGAGTAAGAAAACTTTTCAGAGACTCCTACCACGATATGCTCATAAAGAAACTAAGTCATTAGTACACCCGTATGAGGAGATGACTCCCACAACAATTGCATCTCATGAAATGTGCAACTACGCGGGGTCTTACTTCTGCGATATACTCACATCAAGGCGCAGTCCCAACGAATTGGAATTGGGACAACAAAGCCAGACAAATCTATGGGAAGTGGTGGATGTGAGTCTGTCTCCGACCACACGGCAGCTGGTTGGTGAGAACGAGAAGTATGAGATATGTTTGGTGTGCATTTTTCCAAGCATCTAGATTTGGGCCGCCCTCTCACCGAGACAGAGGTCAAGACTGCAGTAAAAGCAATGGCAAAGGGTAAGGCCCTAGGCGCAAATGGCCTTCCCTCTGAGTTTTTCGAAATTTTATGACCCGATATTGACGAAACACTGTTTGAGATACACAAAAGTGTCTTGACTGAGGGAAAAATCTCAGATAGAATGTGCTTCAAAGCAATTACTCTGTTGTATAAGAAAGGAGCAAGCTCAGCAAGGGACAAAATTTGAAATTGACGACCAATCTCAAGGCTTAAAGTATCGTATAAGATCCTGGCAAAAACCTTGGCCAGGAGATTAGCGAAGTATCTTTTAGAATTAGTCAATCAGGACCAAGCAACCTTTGTACAGAGCCGGTTTCTTTACGAGAATATTGTGACGACTATTCATGCCCAAGAGATAATGGAATGCGATGACATAGCACTTTCTAACCTCTTACTGGATCTAGAAAAGGCATACGACAATGTGAATTGGAGCTTTGTTCGCACAACTTTGCTTAAGATGGGATTTAGCGAAAACTTTTGCTGATGGGTAGTAGCCGTTAACATACATTCCACAACCTCTGTGATGGTCAATAGACTCCTGTCTGACCCATTTCCGCTATCTCGCTCCCTTCGCCAAGGTTGTCCTCTCACTCCTTTGGCCCCCCTTCTTTTTGTTATCCAGTTAGAAGTAATAATGTGTAGTATTCGTAGTAGACCGTAGTAGATCATAGACTTGTCATTAAAGCATTCAGTCAGCAAAACAAAGGCTTTGGCGGATGAGTTATCCGCAATTTGCGAGAAATCAGTTACTGCTCTGGAAGCATTAAAAATCCTGCTAGATGAGTATTCTCAGAAGCGGCAGTCAACCGGCGCAAATTGGCCTATTTCATCCCACAAGAGCTTGAGTTCGAAGTAGATTGGGGAATGCGCCGCAACAACAAAGGAGAAGCGGAGAATTTTTTTTGGGGTAATTATAGCCTTGGAAACATGTCATAACGCTTAGGAGAAAATCCTTCAAAATCGAATAGTGGCAAAGATTAAGGCTTGGGTGTCAGCGATGCATTTACCAATTTTCGGCAGAGCTATGGTGGTGAACACCTCTCTCCTCTTGCTGCTTACCTTTGTGGGCTTAGTCCGGTTGCTAAGTCCCTCCCTGCTAACAATGACATGAAGGATGTCAGCAAGGTTTATATGGAAACCAAGGGGCGATACAGACAAAACCTTCATCTCAAAGCTAGCTTGGGATCTCATCACACAACCTAGAAATGAAGGAGGACTAAACATTTGCGCCCACAATGAAGAAATTACTTATTGCTGGCCGATTATCAAGGCTGTAGACAACGATGATACAAAAACCGTACAATGCATTAGGTACAAATGGGGGAACATATCCTTGCAGCAGAATAGGGGTTTGTTCATGAAGAGGATGTTTGGATATGCCTCCAACTAGAATCTTTTATGAATAGGAAGATTCAATCAAGGTTCAGGGCAGTTGTAATCAAAGCGTGGAAAAAGGTCAAACCAACAGAGTGGATAATGCTAGTTATAAAAACAGAGGTCCTCAACCAACCACTAATCGACAAACCGCATGTTGTAGATCAACAAGACCATCAATTCAAAGCAGACACCTTTGGTAATAAGTGGATTGGAAGAGGAATCCTTTGCATTGGAGACTTATATGACACACTAATGTGCGACTGGATATCAATAAGCGACCTGAGACTCAAGTAAGGAAATCTCCATAACATTGAAGACAAGTGAGCGAATCTTATAAAGGTGATTCTGCATTCGTGGAAGGAGTGCCTAGCTCCAGAATTTGTAGATCCCCCAGGTACCTAGTACATTACCAGAACCCAGGTCGATCAACCAGTCTATTAGAAGCTGACCTCCTTCTCGGATGATGGATCCAACTTTTGAAATGGGATAAGGTCCCGTACTCTGAATCCCTTATCTTCAACACATTTTAAGGTGATGACACATAAACAGAAACTGAGGAACAACTCCCGAGTGACCAACTTAAAGAGACCTGAAGACCACTGCTGGGCCGTGTTGGCAGCGCTTGGCTCCCATCTGCAGCAGATTAAAGTGCATGAAGTATGGGAAGAGGCAAGAAAGCATAAAGTGACATCTTGTTCGCACCTCCCCCTAGCGGAACGAAAACTCGACTCGACAGTCTGGGCTGGAGAGGTCTGGGTAAAGAAGGCTCTAAGTTACCGTTAACTCAAATGAAGAACACCACATAGCTGATACCCCCGTCAGGCGGACCCGTCACAGTAGCGGCATAGATATGGGAGATACAGATAACGGGCGCCGGAACATAGACACTAATCAGTATCGGTCGTTTATTGTCACAACTGCAATTACTCCCATCCCAAAGACACGCAACCATCCTCTCAAAAAAATAAGTAGAAGAAGAATAAGAAATAATCCTACCTCTTCAGCAGCATTGGCCACAGGGGGGGAGGTCGATGGTCCGCTTCGCGCCGGAATCGAGTCGAAGTTTCGGTGTAGGCCGGTGCGAGTGCGAATACCCTTACAAGGGTATCCGCCCTGGTTTTTGCAATTAACAAGAAATAAGCCAAAAAGTTTGAGCATGCCATGCGAGTCACGACAGTATCCGTTGTTCATACGATAGGTGGGTCGATTAGACTAAGGGCTGTTTGGCATAAGAGTGAGCGCGCAACTTTAAGGCGCGCGTGTGATTTTTTCCCCTTTTTATCATGAAGCCGGCGGGGTTGACCGGATCTTTCTTCTGGTGATTAAACTAAGGATTTTTTACCGCTGCCAGGACTGGTGCGTAGGTAAGCACGCGGAATGGCCACGGCACGGGGTCGGTAGGCCGGCACGGAGACTTGGTGGCCCCACATGCAAATACGGGCTGAGAGAACGACCAGGGCGTTTTTGTAGCCCTGGGCACGGCGCAACACTACTTCATATAGGAGATCGCGCCTGTTTATTCCAAGCTGGGGCATAGTCCTATAGGTTATGACTTTGGGCTATTGCTACGGAGATTTTGGGATCGAGGTCGGTGGGCGTCGGCGCAGCAACTGCAGTGGAGCATTGCGGAGAAAAACCGAGGGGTTGAGGGTCAACTGGCTATCCCTTTCTGGTTTTGTTGACAGGCGCGGCGGCAGGGCCAGTCCACGGGACCGGTGGGACTTCAGCAGTCCCCGCACCGTGCATAGGGGCTCTTATTTATGATATTTTATTTCTTTTATTTTTGGTTTTTATTATTTATCTATTTTATGTTTATTTACTTTTTCCTTTTGTTATACGCGGTTCCGCTTTGGCCCGGAGCGTGGTGCCGTGGGTATAGCAGGCACCCGAGAGCCTAGCTCGGCGAGTACGCCCCTGAACTGCTGAAACGCAGACCAGGGCAAACCCAGTACGAATCCAAGCCGGGTGCATATGCGGGGAGCCGAAGAAAAAGGGGTGGACGCCCTTTGGGAGAGCTGCGGGGCATTGCCCCGGCTAGGTCCTCGGGGCATTGGGTAAAGGAAGGGTATGGTGGAGGCTCGCAGCAGTACTGACGGGCAAATCGTTTGTCGGACTTGGGTATAGGGGCAAAGGCTAATCGAACTGTCTAGTGCCAGATTTCCTCCGAAGGGCTGTCAGGCCGGCTGGCTGTCGAGCGGGCGCTAGCCGGTGTGAAGTCCTTCGGGACATCCGTTAAAATTGGAGTGATACGTGTAAAAATGCCAGCGCGGGGGCCGACAACAAGGGATTTTTTCCATTTCAAGAAATCAGAGACTGTCGGGCCGCACGGTTAGGAGCAGGGGAATGATGGGCAGCGCTGCACAACATTCGGGACGGGCAGCGGGCGGAGCGAGGCAGCAGGGGAAGTGCTACGGCAGGACTGATGGGCAGTGCTGCGAGGGGCTGTCGGGTTGACACGGGAGGGACGAGCGGAAGGCGCAAGACCGAGTTCACGGGCAGAAAGCGGAGAGTTGTGGGATCAGGCGCGCTGAGCAAGGGGAAAGTGGTGAGTGAACCGGGACGGGAAGCTGTGGCAGGTGCGTGCACAGAGAGAGAGAGAAAGAGAGAGAGAGTCGGAACGGAGGGGCCGGCCGGGCAGCGGAGCGCTGGCACAGCAGGGCAACGGGTGCCAAGGTAGGGTGAACCTGGGCTCGAAATGGGCAGGATGCATGCGCTATGATGTCGGAGATGGCGGGGAGGTGAGGAGCGCGAGAGGAAAGTGGAATAACTTAGTTGATTGGGGGTGAAATTAAAAAAGGGAGGGCTCAAAGTGAGGATTTTTGGGCAGGGCGATTCTGATGGCGCCGTTAGTTTTGAGGATAGTTGAGTAAGTTAGAAGTTAGCAAGGAAAGGAGCTGCGCTGGCTATGGTGGAGCAAGCGGGAGGAGAAAGGAGAGAGGATATCTCCCTCGATTCATGACCAAATCGAGGGAGGGAAGAGTTATTTTTTGGGGTTTTGAGGGCGGGCGATGTGGTATCTGCTGTTAGTTTTAGTGTTAGATAGGAAGATTGGGAGTCAGTGAAGAGAAGCACTGCGCGGAGGTAACGGGAGGAGACTGTAGAAAAAGGGAATGAACCTTTCCGATTTCTAGTGAAAAATTCGTTCTTATTTTCTTATTTTTCTTTTTTCTTATTCCGTTCTTTTACTTGCCTAGCGATGAGGTTTATCTCTCGTGCCATACGATTCTTCCGATCGTGATGGAGGTCCTCTTCTTGCTGCGGCGATCTGAGAGTTAGCCCTTCCCACGTTTTAGTTCCCTCACTATGACTAAACCTGGCTACATAAGCAGCCAGGTACAATCACATACCATGTCCTACCACACGGAGGAAGCTGGGAATGAGGTGCAGCGTTCTCTGTAAGCACAAGAGGCGAGCGGGCACAAATTCAAGGTTCTTTGCGAACACAGCGGGTGAACGGGCAAAGAGGTGGTCGCAGGTGTCGTGTAGGGCTTAGTCCAACCCACCACTGAAGTGTCTGAGTGAGCCTGGGGTCGGATGACTGATCGTGCCTATGGTAGAGATAGGACTGAGACAGGGCAGATACACTCGCCTGGCGAACTTTATGGTGATCGGCTTTGGAGTGGGGATGGTTGGCATTTTGCTGCACTAATTCTATCCCTTTTTGTTTTGGTCGGGTATGAGGACAGACAGGCTGTAGAGCTTACAACATAGAAGACCGGTATCGAGCTGCAAACATGACCTTGGAGCCGGCAACAGATTGAGAGTTCTTTCTTGATTCTATGGGTGGTGGTGCATGGCCATCTGTAGTTGGTGAAGTGATTTGTCTGGTTAACCCCGTCGGCAAATGAGACCTCAGCTTGCTAAATAGCTACGCGGGGACCGTTCCTCGTGGCTAGCCCTTTAGAGGGAGCAAGCTGGGAAGCGGCGGCCTTCTGTGCCGCCCTCTTGCTGTGGGCTCCACAGTCGTGCTTCGGCTGCACTGCTACAACAGCGGTTGCCAAGACTACTAAAGGCTATTGCGCGGCCTTGCGAAAGGCTGTTCAGTGCCATGTGACTGCAGTTGGACCGCGGGAGGTTGAGGCGTACTAGAGGACACTACTGCTGGCCGCACAAACTGCGGCTGTGCCAGCGGACTGTGCGCGAGAGTTGTTGTTTGCTACAGGCTGGGCACAGACTATTGCTACAGGTTATTGTTGATTGGGTAGAGCTGCCGCTGCCTGATGCATGTGGGCACATACTATAGCTGCTGTTGTTGGTAACTGTGCCCAGACCACGGCTGCGGACTGCGCACAGACTGCTATTGCGGACTACGCATAGACTGTTGCTACGGGCTGCTGCTGGTCATTATGGTAGGCTGCTGCGTTCGGTGATGGACATTGCTGAGAAAATTATGTATGGGCTGCTGCTGAGACTAAGGGTCATTACAAGCCGGTGAGCGGTCGTGATCGAGCAAGGCATGGAAGAGTGGTCAGACTGGGCAGGAAGGGGGGGTGATTGCTGCAGTTTTGAGGAGCCGCCTGGGGGATTGAGCCAAACGGTTTGGAATGCAAGATTGACCAAGTTGTTACTTGTTGGCTGCCATTGCGGGGCCCTCAGGAGCTAAAAGATTACAAGGCCCTCTCTAGTGAGTTTGAGAGCACCTTTATGGGATCTGAGAGTCTTACATCTTTCTACTTCTATCCTGCTTACTCTAAGTCTGGTCTTGTTTTGAGAGGAAGGCGGCAGGCGGGATTGCAATCTGTAGGTCCGCGAGAAGACTCTGTGGGGAGTCCACCCACTGATTGCGGGAGCTCTGCCGCGACTCAGGAGGAAATCTGGAGGTAGGGAATCGTCAGGTAAACCATTTTCATTTGTACAACCTACTACCACCCATGTTTGCCTATCTCCCTGTAATATGACTGTTGTATGCATGAGATTGTCCCTATGGTTGTTGTTTTCTCTTCAGGACCTAATCAGACTGAATAGAAGGAATGCGTGAAAGTGAAGTTTAAGTTTTCTCTTTTGTTTTGACTGAAAGCAGACTAAGGTATGAATTGGGGGGAAGGTGGGAGGAAGGCAGTTTTGCATGCGTTTGGAAGGGTCAACCAAAACCTGAGCATTGTTTCTATTGTGAATGGCTCAGGGCTATGTTTATTTGGCTGTTTTCTGAAGGACTAGGCATTGTTTCTACTGTGAATGACCTGGTTGCTATGTTTATTTGACTGTTTTCTGAAGGACCAGACATTGTTTCTACTGTGAATGACCTGGTTGGTATGTTTATTTGGCTGTTTTCTGAAGGACTAGGCATTGTTTCTACTGTGAATGGTCTGATTGCTATGTTTATCTAGTTGTTTTCTGGAGGACCAAGCATTGTTTCTACTGTAAATGACCTGTTTTTTCTAGTTAACTCTGGGGGTTTGCCTGATCGAAGGGGTTTAAATTCTTGTTTTATTCTGAGGGAGAATTTCTGGTTTAAGGCTAAACATTGTTTCTACTGTGAATGGTTTAGCCTGAAAATCACACACGCGAACTAAACTAAGTATCAAGGAAAGTACTTTATGTATATTTGCATGTGAACTTGCAGCTGGACATAGTTTCTATTGTGAATGGCCCAACACTAAGCCATATCGTTAAGAAGAAAAAGAAAAAAATATAAAGTATAAATGGAAGTAACCAAGCAAGCTGAACATTGTTTCTACTGTGAATGGTTCAGTCCCTTGCCCATATTTGCCTTTTTTTTAAAGACAAAATCAGAAAAATTATTAAAATTTGGTTATTAAACAGTTCTGGGCGGATAGGCATTGTTTCTACTGTGAATGGTCCAACTTTATGTCTTATGTAAGATGAGTATAAGGATTTAAGAACTTTAAAAGATTCATAAACTATCTATATGGAATGAACTTGGGGCTGGTGAGAGTACTTACCTTTGTGGTTTGGCTTGCATGTGACTGAGTAAGGCCACTACTTAGTCTGAGTTTCAGGTTGATAGGTAGTTGCTATAGTTGCTCGCCACGTGCTAAAGCTATAGGAGTTAGTGTCAATTCCTGCATTTTCTGTAGTAACTTTTTCTTACTTAGATCAATTATTGCATTTTCTGAGATCTTTTCTTATATTTGGCGTTGTATAAATCGTGGCAAGCTACTTTTTCTACGGGAAGCGCTGTCGAAATTTCTACAAATCCAAGGAGTTGGTTGAATTTTGACTTGTCGAAAGTTCAACTTTGTCTTTTCTCTTATCTGACTTAGTTAAAATCTAGGAAGTCTCATTTTCTAAAGGGAGTGCTGCCAAAATTTTTGCTAATTCAGGGAGTTAGACAAAATTGAACTTTGGGAAGTCAAAGTTACTTTCAAAATTCTGGACCTAGCCTTGTATAAATTTTGGAATAACATTTTTCTAGAGGGAGTGCTGCCGAAATTTTTGTAAAGCAAAGGAGTTAGTTAAATCTTGTCTAAATTCAACTCAAGTTGTTTTCTAAGTTCATATCAGACTTAGTATAAATCTGGGAAGTCTCCCTTTCGAAAGGGAATGCTGCCCAAATTTCTACCAATTCAGGGAGTTAGAGAAACTTTGACTTTCCAAAGTTAGTGATTATTTCGACTTTTATATATGGACTTATATAAATTCTGGAAAGACACTTTTCCTACGGAAAGCGCCGCTGAAATTTTCTTAGTTTAAAAGAGATCGATTATGTTTTGACAGGTGGAGGTTAGATAAGTTCACTTTGACTAAAGAAGGATTTTTACCATATTGCTTAGAGTTAGGCTTAGACGTAGTTAATTAGGAGGATTTGGGTAAGATCACGATATGAAGATTGTTCTCCATGGACTTATAGGTTTAACTTGGGGCATTGACCTGTCATGTGTTACAGGTCTTCTTGATTGACTGATTCAAGTTCAGGACCAGATTCAGTTATATCCCTTGAGGGTCACCATCTGTTATCACAGATAACAGGTCGGTTGCCGATTTGTCGGTTTATGACTCAGTTCCAGCTCACCCTCCACACTCAACTTAAAAAGTTTTTGCCCTGGTGAATTTTATTGTTTTATTATGGTTTCACCCGGACTTTTATTGAATGATCATTTAACAAAGGTACTGAGTATTTAATTAAGGTTGGTTGGACAGGAGGTTTGGGGCTTGCATGGCTAAAGCGAGGGGTATGAGTGTCGAAGGTGGTTGGGGTTGACTCCGTGTAGTGGGTGGGCTGTTGATTTGACTCGTTTATGTGATTGCAGGTATGTGCTGTAAATCAGATTCTGGATTTGGTTGGTTGCGATCTCATATATGCGTATAATTGTGAGGAACCTCAGTGAGACTGTGAGAAGTGATTGTCACATACTTGCCCCTTTATATATATATATATATATATATATATATATATATATATATATATGGGTATACTTGGGGTGAATGTCTGCATGAGCAAGGGGGCCCATGCTAAGAACCTACTCAGACGTTAGAACTGAAGGGCATAAGGAAGACCATTCCTGGTATTGGGTTTTGCTTCTTGGGGATTCCTTTAGTCGGACGTTGGTCCAGAGCCGGGATTCAATATCCTTGTCCAGGACATCCCAAGCCCTAGGCTCTGCAGGAGAGGGATTTTCCCTCGCGCAGAGCCTATTTGCCTTGCCTATCGAGGCACCCCACCCTGAAGGCAGAAATGTCGCAAGGGACGAACGACATGTCCTTCAGGCGTTCAATATCGCGAGGCCGGAGCCGCGATTACTACGTAAGGTTGACATTGTTTTTCGGTATGAGATAGGCCCGCAGCTGCGCGACTTTATATCGAAATCCCGCACGCGATGTTTCGCCGCCCTAGTGTGTAAAAGTTATGGGATCGAAAAGGTACCGACACATATGGACGGATGCTTGGGATTAGTATAGGCTGCCGACACTGCGCGAAAAGGGGAGGGTACCCCAGGACTAGGATCTTAATTGTTAGGCAGGGGAACCGTCCGCCTATATTCTTATCCTTTGCTTTTTAGAGATTTTATGGTTGAACGTTGTAGTCCGTGGCGGCCGTCAAAGTCAAACCCCTTAACTTTCGCCCAGACCTAGGGAGGACTCAGCCCTAGGGCCGCGAGAGGCGTCTACCACCACAGGTATGGACCCGTGTACCACCCGCTCTGCATAAGGGTGCAGAAGAGGGTGTGTGGTCTTCAATCGTGCATGACGGTTGTCTGGCGTCGAAAGATTAACCCTCAAGGCACGTGTCAGCCGACACTTGAGTGTCGAATGTGACCCTCGAGATTAACGAGGACCGCATAAGTATGGGTACCACATAGTACGCCATCACTGCGACTGCTTGCGTACGATTGCATTGCGAGTCGATATGAGTCACCCCTGCGTCCGCGCGGCCTTATACAAAGTCTCGCGCGCGACGCTTATTCGATTTCGGCATCAGAGAGTTATGGGACGACTACCAATGGGCTAGGATCGTTGTCGCGTTGTTTGCGTTCTGTCGTTTCGTGAGAGTGTGTGTGTGTTGATTGTCGTGCGGTTGTTAGAGTGGTGTGCGCGTGGTGTGTGGGATGCGTCCTAGTCGACCGACGTTGAATCGCGCTTGGGACTTCAGCCCCCCAAGATGACGATTCACGTGCGGGTCCGACGGAGGCGTATTACCGCGCGTACCCCCTATGCTACAACCAACGAGAAACGCCCTCGGCTGGTCCACCTCTGCGATTGCAACTGATTAGCTTTCGTACTGTGGACTGGTAGCTCGGCGGGGATACGCCCACCGAAGGGAGGTGACTACTCCCGTAAGGTGTAGGTAAATCGTGCCTCGCGTAGGCCCTATCCTATTGTAGGGGCTCGCGAGAGGTATGGCTGGCGCACTCGGCCGGAGTGGCTTGTGGAAGCTCTACATGTATTATCTGCGACGAAGGATTTAGACCAACTCCTGCGTGACGCGGCTGGGAGGGTCCCGCGCTGCCCCCGTGCGGTGCCGGACCGATGCGCTCGACACCGGCGGATGAAGGCGATCAAGGGCGGGTGGGCTTGCAGAGCGGCGCGCGTACCGAATTGTTCACATCGCGCCATAAAATGTGAGAGCGCGCTCCCAGGGCAGGGCAGACGACAGGCATCGATGCGGATGAACATCTCGGAGGAGAGCCCTCCGATATGCGAGTGTCGGCCGAGCCGTCGTTTTGTGCTCCCTTTTCTTTTTTTTCCGTTTGTGTTTTTTCTCTTTTTCGGCCGCCATAGCGGTCGTCGTTCCACTTTTCTCTTTTTTTTGTTTCTGGGTCATCCGTGGACCGTCGTTCCTCTTTTATTTTGCTTTTTTTTCTTTTTTTTTCATTGTCACTTTCGATGTTTTTTTTTTTTTTTTTCGTTGTCGCTTTCGGTCGTTGTTTCCCGCTCGCTTTCCGCTTTTATTTTGCTTTGTCGTCGCTTCCCGCTTTTCTTTTGGTTCCGTCGTTGTTTCCTGCTTTTCGTCACGTAGACGATTTTTTCCGTTTACTGGCAAAAGGCATCGGGGTGGGGGTGGTGTAGGTAGCCAGACCACCACGCACTCACCCACCCACCCCAGCCACCCGCTCACCCACCACCAACCCACACACACACACCACCCACCCACCCACACACACATACACCACCCACCCACCCACTCAGCCACCCA
>BFEA01000991.1:0-14925 GCA_003427395.1 Chara braunii
GAAGGGAAACCTAGGAAAAAAAAAAAAAAAACAGAAGGTGAAGGGGAAAAAAAAAATTTGAAAAGTGAAGCCTGGAAAAAAAAAGAAATAGACAGGAAAAACAAAAAAAAGAAGAAGGAGAAGAAAAAAGAAGAGCGAGAAGAAGAAGCGGAGGCGGTGGGGTGATAGAGCATAAGGGCGCTGAGGTGGAGGCCGCTTCGAGGGGGCACTACCATGCACTTGCCATAGCCAGTCTTGGTCAACGATTGTTGGCACTCCTGGATTGACCGTGAGAGGAAGGGGGAGATGTGGGGGCGGTCAACGGGCAGGATCTGCACGCCGTACATACCAGAATTATGAACTGATCAGGGGCTTTGCCCGCTGATTGCAGATACGCAACAGTTACTACGATTGTGCTGTGAAGGCGGACGGGATTTCATCCGAGTGCGGAGCTGGTGACGAACAACGAGAGTGCATCAACAAGCGTCGACTTCCGGGAGAGATGGTGGACTGTTCGTTGCGATTGGTATCGCCCAGAGCTGTTGGCGAATTGCTAACACAGGGCTTAAGCCTCCACGGTTTGTTCACTCTAGCTGATACTCCTGCTTCGGACGCGGTGGTGCTCACGACTTCCCAATCTTCGGATCTTCGACGAAGTTATGGCTTCTGCTTATGAATGGCACGCCTGTTAGAGTAGCTATTACGTATATAGGGTTGGATTGGGTTTTCCAGTGGATATCGACTGCTTTTTTCTGATTGCCTTTTTGAGCCGCCATCCCTGATTGCGGTTCCCAGAGCAGTGGAACTGCACTTCGTGTCCAATTCTGTTTGGTTTGCCTTGCTGTGTGATATGGGTTGTTCTCGGTTTGTCCGATTGTGTGAACGACGGGTGACCTGTCCGCCACTGTCTTTACAGATCACGAGTTTAGGTTGTGTGCGATATAGAGATTCATGTTGAATTCGTTGGATCGTCAGCCTTCTGTTTCGACTGAAGATTGTGGGTGATGCAAGGAAATTGCTGCCTCGTCTTTTTAGGATGGGCTTTTGTCTTTTTGTTGGGCTTTGGTGGTTTTTGTTGGGCTTTTGTGGATTTGTTGAGCCTCTTGAGTAGATGGAGAAGTTGTTGGGGTTGTGTAATGGGAATCGGTGTGCTCCCTTGTGAAAATGCTGAATTGGGGTTTGTCTTGGGTTGCGACTTTTTCTAGTGGAATTAGGTTAAGCGTAGTTAAGTGCTTGGTTAGTATTGTTTTTTGGTGGTAACAAGTATAGGCTATGCTTAGAGCAATTTTGGATAATTTTTGAGTCTTGTGCGTCTTTGATGATAAGTTAGTAGTAAATAGGGTTTGAGTGATGGATAGGGCTTGTTTTTTAGTTTTCTTTGTTTTAGGTGATGACCGCCTTTTTACTCTTGTTCCTCTTGCAACTTGGGACCGATGGGCGGGGGGGGCCTGGGGTCTCGGTAGCTAGATGGCTGTATTTAGGGATAGGGTTGGCCGGGAGTGCCTTTCTTAGCCCGGCATGGCTGCAGCATCTATGTGAGGGACGCCGGGCCCGCTTCCCGGTTTTTGAATGAAGTTGTGCGTTAAAATTAAAAAAAAAAAAGAAAAAAAAAGAAAAAAAAGTGACAATTAAGTGTTTGAATTCCGAGGTTCCGTTCAAATACATCACTCAAACTTCATTAAATATGATATGTCTATATATATATATAATATATATCGTCACAAACAGAACTGCCCGGTAAACCGTAGGCAGAGAGAGAGAAGAGGACAAACAAACGAGGGGCTGTGACAAACTGTTTCGTCGGAGTTTCACCGACTCAATATATGTATAAATCTATTACGTGTGTACTACAGTAAAAAGTTACAAATACTTGCGGGGTCTTTGACCTCTGCGGTGCGGGAGGTAGGGATTACGGCTGAGATGTGGAATTTGGGTCAGATATTCATTCCATCCTAATAGGCTGCTGTTTGCTGTCATCTGATCCACAGGGGCTTCGCCATGGGGGGAGGGGTATATGCAGATTGAGGGAGAGGCTTACCCTAAATAGCGAGGAGGTGGGTGGGTTTGCGGGGCTTTTAGCCCCTGCCGCGCGCAGGAGGTATGGTAATCCTCTGGTTTGTGAAAACAGCATCATGGTGGGAGTCGGTGTTTTTATAAGGAAGAGTGCGGGGAGGTGCCATCCGTTTTGAATCGCGAGGAGGTGGGTGGGTTTGCGGGGTCTCTGTCAGCAGTTGGGGGCCTGAGGGCAAAGACCCCTGCCGCACGGGTGGTAGGGCGGATTGGCAGGGGTTGGTAATAACTCCGGATGAATGGAAGACATGATCACGCAGGGCTGATTTCTTGGTTCTAATAAGTGGATTTGATTCGTTTTTTAGGTCACTAACTTAGGGTTGACATGACTATTGTGATTACGTTCTTTTAGTGAAGTGTTTTAGATTTTCTTAGTAATTTCATTCCTCGGGGAGAATTTAGATTGTGATGATAATTTTCGTTGACTTTTTGAGTTGTTGGGATTGTGAAATTGCCAGTGGGGTTAAATCTAGTGGTGTCCTCTTTGTGTTTGGCCGATGATGCCTTGCCCACTGAGGGCCCCACATAATTTTGTAAGGGAAGCCGGGCCGGGTTCCCGGCTTTTATAAAGACATTGTTCATTTGGWAAAAAAAAAAAAAAAAAATGTTGTTTAGTTAAAAAAAAAAAAGTTACAAATACTTTTCTCGCTGGGACACAAACGAGTAGAGATCTACTCGGGTCACAAAAAAAAGAAAAAAAAAAAAAAGAAAACGCCAAGCACGTACAGACACGGACGACACACCCAACAATGTCATAGTACGTATTACACGCAAAAACACACACTGTGACAGACCCACGTACACACATAGGGCCTCGCCACACCCTCTGAAAGAGGTTAGATGCATCCTTTGCTAATTATGGTAATGAATGCATTTGCACCCTCTCTACGTGAAAATGCACTCGTTCTTTTTTCCGCTTCTGCAGTCGTGTGGCGAGGCCCGTAGCACACATAACACACGTATAACACACACATAACACACATAACACAGATTCAGGTCACAGACACAGACCATTAAAGAGACAGTAAGTGTTGGGAATAGCGTACATGACAACACACACACAGTGTCACAGACACAGACCAATAAAATGAAAAAAAAAAAGAAAAAGAAAAAAAGAGAAGAGAGAGAGAGAGAGAGAGAGAGAGAGAGAGAGAGAGAGAGAAGGGCTATTGAAATAGAGACCCAAGTTCGAGTCCAGTTCACACAATCACGTGACCAGAATAAAATACTTCTGAGTTACCCGCGGGGGCGCCGGTCTGTTCAATGATAATATCTTAGAATAAAACACGTTTTTTTAAAAAGAGGGGAAAGGAAAAAGTGATTCTTCGGCCGACTACCGTCTTCCCACCCTCATTTTGCCTGTATCTGGCCGGAAATATAGCTTGTGTACATTCATTTTGAGGGTGCGTTATGTGGATCGGAATCTGGATTTGTTCTAGGCGGAGATGCAGAACAGCAGATCAATCATGGCAGGACTTAAATTCAATCCTCTGCGCTGGTGGGACCTCGCCCCGGCGGGGCTTTGTAAACCCACAACAATCAGCAATTCAGCACGAGGGGAACAAAAAAATAAAAAATAAAAAAAATCGCACATGACGCAATTGATGATCGATCAGCCGTGCAGATCCATCATCATCCCTTTTGTCATGTTTCTTTTTTCTTTTAATTTTTTTTTCTTCCTCCTTGGTCCTTCTCTTGTCGACGGTCCATAAGTCACTCTCATCATAATTGGATTTGGGTGGGCATCGCTCCACTGAGTTCCCCATTGTATGAATCGAGTGTGGCAACACAATGAAGAAACGCCATCTTGACGGCCCAGAATCCAGTAGGACAGGTGTCAGTGTTTTTTTTTTTGTTTTGTTTTCGGCCGCAAAAAAACAAAGAAAAAAAAGTGAATCATGGGACAACACTAGGAACCCTGCCAATCTTTTTTTTTTTTTTTCCGAACCTCTACCTGAGGTAGGGGGCACCACACTCAATGATGAGGTGATATAATGTGAGATGGAAGTCACAAGTGGATCAAACTCCAAGATTACAAAGATCACTCAATGGGCCTTGCTCCACTACTCACCAACTGTGCAAAATGAGAATGAATCCTTCCGGAAAACATGGGAAGATACAAGGCCAAATTTTTGGTCTTGTTTTTTTTGTTTTGTTTTGTTTTGTTAATTTTACGTGTGTCATCCTTGCGCAGGGCCATGCTAATCTTCTCTGTATTGTTCCAATTTTAACGGATGTCCCGAAGGGCTTCTTTTTTTTTTTCTTTTTCTTTTTTTTGGTCTTTTGGAGCATGTGTAGAATAGTGGCACGAGGCCCAATAGTCCGCATCGTCAAGATTAACAGGAGTTGAATGAAGGTCCCAGAATAGGCTTTCTCATTTTCTTTTCTTCTTTTTTTTTTTCTTTTTTTTTCTTGTTTTTTTTCAAGAAACACTGCTCCAATCTATTTATGGGGAGCTGCACTTGTTGGGAAATGGGCCCAACGTCCCAAGACAAAGTTTTTGAGGCCGGTGTCCTCACAGTCTGCCCCGAGTAACTTGCCAAAGAATAAGGATACCAGGAGCGCTACCCGGCTACGCTCTGAAAGTAACCAGGAATAGGCACAGATATGGGAAAAGAGGTAGAGGTTTAAAGTTGAAGAACTGGAATGGAGGGTGGAACAGAAAAAAGGAGGTGGGGCATTTACGCCCCAAGTTTACCGACCCTCTCAGCCTGTGGCTGCCAGGAAGAAACATGCTCTGCGAGGTCTGGGGGAAAGGCGGTCGCACAAAAAGTCTGAGTATACTAGCTTGTTATCTGGCAGTAGATCTGCCCTCTTGTAGGGGATAGACCACGTCTTCTGAAAGGAGAGCTTTGCACTTGCGAAGTCTGTAGACTTGCTCTTGATCTCAACCCATGAGGCCATGATATCCAATCTCATTGCATGCCTAAATTTGGAAAGGAGGGCAGAGATAGGAGGCTTAGAGTCTAAAACCCTCCTGTGTCGTCTAGCTAACCGTAGTTACTGTATCCAAAAAGCTCTGATTCTGAATATTTGGGACATTTTGTCTACCTGTTGGCCTTTCAGCTCAGGGGGCAAACGGCCTGTGAACACAAAATCCTTATTCCAGAGATCACGAGATCCATAAACCCTGAGCCAGAGTTTATTTAGATAGTCCCAAAAACCTCTGGCAATCACACATTCCCACCAAAGGTGAGGCCAATCTTCTAGGCATGGGTGTGGACAGGCGTCACACAGCACAGATATTTCCATACCTTTTTCGGAGCACCACAGAGAGGTTGGGACGCAAGAATGCAGATGCAGCCGTTGCAGACCACCTATTTTGGTTTCTACAGTCTACTGATGAGAGGATCAACTGGATGAAGAAGAGTGGCTGGGCTGTAGTTGGAGGGCCGATGCCCTTCTCTGCCAAGTATGAGAGAGACCTGCTTGCAGAGACTGAGGTTGGGATTGGATGCTGTAACCTAACTTGGCTGTGTATTCAGAGATGGGGACCTTAGCAGAGCAGCCATTGTGGTCTGATACTGTCCAGCCAATTCTGCATAGATCTACTTTCCAGCCTGCGACCGGGGCAGCTTGCAAGACGACACGGAAAGAGATCTATCTGGCCCTGCCCATTCTTCTTTTGATGGACCTTGATCTCTTCTAGCCCCTGAAGAGGGACAGCTCGGGGGTCTTTAATTTGTTGAAGACGAGAATCCTTCAATGTCCATTCTGATGCCAAAGTTGAACCGCCGCCCTTACTTTGTCCACCCTTAGGAAGGATTCTGGAGAGCCAGGGTGTTTAAACCACTGGTATTCCACAAACTGTTCTCCCGTCTGGGTGAGACTCCGTGAGAGTGGATTCCCGCACAGTCAGGACTGCTTCAATTAGTTCCGACAGGTGCTGTTCGATGCGGTGTAACCCTGCGAGTGTAGCGTGGGCCCTGGAGTTCTGCCGGCGTCTTCCACCTGTTGTGGCCTTCGTCCCAGATATGTCGTAGAAGCCAGATACCTTTTTGCATCGGATTCATTTGCGCCCAAAGTTGCCTGGTGTCTTCGCCACTGAGAATGGGAGCCCGGTTGAGCGTCTGAGTGTAGGGTTTTCAAACAACCGAGTGTTAAGGATTTCTGTCTTGGTGGTAGGTTCCTGAAAGGGAAGGGGGAGGATTTTGCCCCATTCCTTCAGAATGTTATTCCATGTGCTGCTGACTTTCCTTGATGCGAAGGGGCGCATTAGTAAGGCATACCACACTGCCTCGGGGTTGGACAAACCCCATGATTCTTGAGCTAGCAAGCGCCGGGCAATAACAATCCATGGTTGTTGTTCGCTGGCTGTTAGAGCCCTTACTGGCCATCTTACTGGCCATTTGGCCAGTAAAGCCCTGTTCTGTGCCTCGGGGTCTTCCAAACCTAAACCCCCAGCGTTGCGTTTTTCTATAATCTTGTACCAGCTGACTTTGTTAAGGGCGGACTGGGCGTTTGAATCTCCTTTGAATCTCCTTTCCATAGAAGGCGGGTGAGAAGTCTTTTGATGTTAGAGGCCAGTTTGGGGTTATTAAGGCTCGTATAGATAAGATATACGAGATCTTGGAGGAGATAAAAGTGTTAACGACCATAGCCCTCCCAAGGAGAGAGAGGGAGAGAAAAAAAAAACAAGAGCAGGAGTCACGGATTCTGTTTATCATGATTGAGTCTTGCATCACAGAGGGCTGAGAGGGGTTGTGACGCCCAACCTCACGCCCAGCGCGACTTCCTGCTTTTCGGAGTGTTGGTGGGCCTGGAAGTGCGAAAAGGGGTGTGCCAAGGATTTTAGGAAAGTGGGGGTGGAGTTCCAGGTCGGAACTGGAATCTCCTGTGTCAAGTTCCAGGGATAGACGTGCAAGCGTCTCTTTCGGCTCAGAGTTGGGGTGATGGCCGATCTCGCGGCCTGATCCGCGTATGGTGTTCGGGTGGGGCGCCGCGGGCGTCCCAGTGGGAACGCTCATACCGCTGTCGGCTGACGCAGGTCTCTGAGGCGGAGGAGGGTGAGCTGTGCTCCCGTTGTTCCGTTTCCGGACGGGTTCGTCGAGTGATCCCCGTCGGACAGTGCCCGTCGCGCTGCTGACACTCTGAGCACGGCGGTCGGGGCCAGAACCGGGCTATGGACTCCCAGGGGACAACAAGTAGTTGGTGATACGGGAGGACGATGTAATAGGGAGGGAAACTAGTGGTGATGGCCACCAAGCCTGGGGTTAGAAGGTAATGCTGGCTTCGGCTATCGGGATAATCCGGGATCCACAAGTCTCGATTAATGGCCAACTGGATATCGCCTCTGCACAGTTGCTCGTTTCCAGTTCGGCAGGGGTACTCAGGATTCCGTGAGTCTCGTTGTCGTCTGGCTTGTTGCCGTCCAACTTGTTCCCTTTCCCAATACGCTCGGTATTCCGGATCTCTCAGGCTCTCATGGTCGGTAATCCAAAAGGGAGTTTTGATCGCCATATCCTATTTAGCGGAATTCAGCGCAGGCATCTTCGACCAGAGGGATCGGGTCAGCTCTTGCACGCGCAGGCGTAGGCTGCAGGTCACCTCTGTGGGCGGCTGCCTGATGCATGCGTGCGCATGCGCCGGTCGATCAGATCAAAGACCGCGTGTGAGTGGGTTACCGATGATTTACTTGCATGTCGGTTTGTTCTATATGCTAGCAGACCTTCCGTGCAACTGTTATCCAAATCTCAGACAAAACCAATCAGTACATTCATGCTTACACCAAAAAGAGGGCAGAGTTAGTTTTGGACATCCAAAAACCAATGCACCCTGACTCAAAACAAGTAGTTGGACAAAAGATTGGAGATTGGAGGTAACAAAAAGGAAAAAGGGGCGCACATTCATTCATCCTTATGCATACATACACCCAAAGCAGATAGTCTGAGATGATTTACACAAGAAATCCGAAAGTGGGGCAACAACATCGACCAACGTTGGAATCAAAACTTTACATAGAAGGTAGGGAGAAGAAGACACTGTTCCACAATATCCCCGTCTCGCTCTCTCTCTCACTCTCTCTCTCACTCTCTCTCTTTCTTCTCTCAATGCGGGCAGTCCGTTGCCCCGAATCTCCCAAGCCGCACATAGTTGTCACCCCGTTTGGCCAGAGTGTGCAAGCCAGGTTCACCCACGCGCCGCAGTCCGTCGCGACCACACGTCAACCCCGCGCACACAACACCAGTTCGTCGGATTGCCCAACTCTCATGCTTACTCACCTTCCAAAACTTTCTCGTTAGCCAACCCTCACTGATCACGCTAACCTCAAGGTTCTTAGAGAGGGAAGTAATCGCGCTTGCGAAATTTATAGCGTGCATGCTTGCGCGAGGGATACAGGATTAGCACCAACTGCCACCAAGTGATGAGAAAGAGAAAAGAGGGAGTGCCTACGTCTGCATGTCCAGGCCGTGGCGGGGGGGACGAAGCCGCTCTCCGCGCATCGATCCGGGCATGCAACCGTGGGAACCACTTAGAACAGAGGAAGAGCGTGTATGCGAAGACGAGGTGGGAAAGAAAAAAAAATACGAAATCCATAAAGAACAAGAAGATTACAGTTGCGATTGCGCCCGCCAAAAACTACAGCTACACACAGGATTAAAGCGCGGACGGAATCAAGGCCCAGACCTTATCGAGGCACGGTGCGTGCGAGCAAGAAGCGTCGTGCCGCCAAATTGCAAGGTGCCTAAATTCCTAGTCTAAATCCTAATTGCAAGAGAAAATTCCAAAAACAATTTCGAGAGCCTGAAGGGGCTCGACATTAGTTCGAATTTCAAAATTGAAAACTCCCGCGCGCTAATCGCGCCAAAATTCCTAGTGCGCATAGCAGAACAAGAAAGCAGTTATGACAACCGTTATTTCTCGCGCTTGCTAGGGCGCGGTCACTTAATCGTCGGCGCGGGACTGTCCCGGCACCAGCCCGACGAACTCCAATGAAAACGAAAAAGTAGCGAGGGCATCCATGCAACTTGCCCCACCGATCCCGTTTGCGCCCCGTCACCCATCAAGGCCCTCTTGTTTCCCCTCAACAGCCTCACGCAGGAAGTCGCGCGATTACAGAAGATAGTTCATTACGTATGTGACGCCCAGAGGGTTTCAATCTTGTGCAAGCTCCCACTTGCACTCACATCTCTCCAAGGTGCACGTGTGATAACCGTAGGATAAGAGTGTGGAAGTCATCTTATTGACACGTTCTGATCCTTGCACCCATTTTAGTGTTCCAAGGGGGGGGGGGGGGGGGGGGGGGGGGCGGGGGCGGGGGGGGTCTCGGGAGTGTGGGTAAGAAGCTGGCCATCCCTGCTACTGTTGTGGGAAGTTCAAGGTATCAGACGATGCGGTGTATGCGCGGGAAACGACGGTTGCCATAGGGAAGGGAAGCGAGGTAATCAGGATAGAGAGTGGAAAGGGTACGAAGCACTACCGCGCGAAACTGCTCGTGGTCTGTACACACAGGGATAGTTCCCGTGATTGTGCAGTAAACTTCGATCACATTGTGATCCCGCCATGCGGCGCTGAAAAGAAGGATGTGAAGGCAAAAGGAGGAAAAGACGCACTGAGTGGTGGGCTGCGGGTATATCGTGGCGGCGTGGCGGGTGGTGTAGAACTGGTAGAAGAGGGAGGAGGGGAAAGGATTCTGGGGAAAGGCGAGTGGGGTGTCTATTTGCCAGAGCGTGAGGTAATCAAGGGGACGACGGGATAATGACCAGGGGCGTAGCCCGATGCCCCGCATCGGCACGTGCTCGAACTGAGGGACGGGGGGAGGGGGAGGGGAATCGGCTTCGTTGCCTCCGTCTCAGCGCGCTCGAAGCCTCTGCGGCGCACCGCTCATCTTCCTCCGTTGGCGGCTCCGGATCTCTGGTCGGATCGTCCGGAATCGGCAAATCAGTTCCCGCCACTTGTTCCAACGTCCGCTTTCCCTCCGCGATTTCTGCCCAGCGTCGCTCGGTTGCAGCAGGGTCCTCTTCGTGTGTTCCCACCTGTCCCACCTCCTCTTCCTCGCTTTCGTCCTCCTCCTCCTCTTCACTTCTCGCCCCCCGACTCATGCTCACTGTGCTCACTGTAATACTCGTCCTCTTCGGGGGTGTCCTCCGATTCGTCTCCCTCTTCTTCTTCTTCTGACGTTCGCTCCCCTCGATCCACGAAGAGAAGGTCGACTATCTCCGTGGGGTTCAGGTAGTTACCGTGTGACGGGTAACTACGGTTATCCCAATCACCCTCCAAGCATGCCGACCACTGTAGATATGGCGTCAGAGTACGCGAGAGAATATGCGGCGTCGGGCTCTCGTCGCAGTGCGAGACGATGTCGATTGGCAAATCGTCCAGCAGCAGCGTCAAGAGGATCAAGAGTTCCCCGACGATCGACTGTCGATGTCCCGCTTCCACCGATCCGAAGAGGAATCCCAATAAATCTTCTTCTACCGCTGTTCTCCACGCCTGAATAATGAGCAATTCCACGTTTTCGTTCGCGGCAGGGTGGATGGTGTCTCAGGTCCAGTTCAGCCTGATCTCGACTAAGCACAGAGATAGCCCCTCCTAAGTTTGCCACCACCCTTGCCACTGTTGACTTGATAAGAGGGACCGTTAGTGGTTGTACTCGGAAAGAGAGACGAGGGAAAAGCGCTGACTGCCAGAAAACAGGAAAGGAAGAGGGGAGGCTGAAGGTGGAGAACCTGTGATGGTTCATTGAGGGCGCGAGAAGACGGTAAGTGCAGGGAGAGATATCGCAGGATTCCACCGGAGGGTGCGGATGCCGTCCAGGTCAATATTGTTAGTATTGACCATGTTATCCCCCTGCTGTGCAAGCAGCTGACTCCAGGAACTTCCCAACTCCCCTCCCCAATCTCGCAGCGAGACGAGGATGCTTGGATGCGCTCGTGGATCCACCGTAGTGATGTCTCCGGCGACTCTCTGCTAAAGGAGACAATCGTCGAGACGTGGCTGGTCCCTGGTGCCAAGAGCCAAAGAAAGGCCGATGCTTCGGCCAACACCTGTGCCTTGCTGTTGGGTATCATGAATCGGAACTCTATTGCTGCATGCACGCTGGCCGTGCTGAAAAACTGGGCAAATCGGAGGACATCTGGGCTGACACGCGGATGATGAACTTGCCTGATCGCCGAGATGTATCCGCGTGGTGCTAACATCCGCTCATTGAGTACCTGCTCCATGGAAAAACTCATGGCAAAGAGGAGGGAGAAGATGGAGGGAGAGAAGAATGAGACTGGGGGGCATCGCTTTCCCACGCGGATCCCGATTCCGAGGGTGACCCAGTTGGAGAAGGAGGGGAAGAAGCAGAGAGATGGCAGAGGTAGGACACGTGGCGAACTATGGGCCTAGCGGACCTACTGCCCGCCACTTCGGGAGCGAGGCGAACGATGTTCACTCCGTTAGGTTCGAGCTCGATCACTCGAAAGCACCCGTAGAATCGTGGCGCTAGTTTTCCTTGACAAGCACATTTCCTTACCTGCACCAAGTCCCCTAATTTATACTGGGGTCGGGGGCCCGCGTTCCCATTCCGGGCCTCATAGCTGCGGACCTGTCGGCCATGGGCCATTTCCGTCATACGCTGTCTTTTCGGACTAACTGGGGGAGGGCCCTTTCCATCAAATCCAAATGACGTTGGGCCTTGTCTTTAACCGTTGCTCTAGTGGCCCTTCGGGGAAGGGCTGTTTCGTCATTTAGGCTCGGTATCGAGACACAAGCTAGGCTGTTGGTCCGTAGTTGAAATGGTGAAAGTCCCGTTGATTCATGCGGGGTCCTTCGATGTATGGCCAGTATGTGGTCTACGATATCAGGCCACTGCTGCAAGTCCTTAGTTGCAATATTCCGTTGGAGTGCCGTTTTTATTACTCGGTTGGTGTTTTCTATGAGGCCGTTCGATTGAGACACATGGGGGGCGGTATTACGAATAGACACTTCATGCACGACCAGGTTCCTCAAGACTTCGCCTCGGAATTCCTCTCCATTGTCTGTAAGGATTTCCTCGGCATCCTGGTGCATCCCGAGGAAACGGTTGACATATCGCACTATTTCCGTCGTCTGTCTTGTTCGACAGGGGTATGCCTCGATCCACTTCGAAAAGTGGTCAACAAATACCAAAAGAATTGAATACTCACAGCTATTCGGTCTAGGGGGCACGACTATATCCGTTGTGTCCATGCTAACCCTCTGGAACGGTCGTTGGACTATAGTGGGCACTATCGACCTAGGCGGCTGAATCGACGCTTTATCGGCAGTGCATACGAGACAATTTTTAACTATAAATTTCACGTTGTCTCAGATATTGGACCAGTACCACTCATTTTTTATCGATGGCTGCCTCGGTAATTCTGACAGCGAAATGTGCGGCTGTCTCCTCATGCGCAGCCCGTACCCAGTCATACCTCACGAATGGATGCGATACCACCATCCAGATTTCGCTTCCATCCGTTTTCCTTTTCTCTAACCGTCCTCCGTTCCACGTATAGTCTCGCGCCCTCTCATTGGCCCACCTTCAATCCTCCTTAGAGAACTCTCGGAGAGAATTCCCGACAACTTTGGCTACTAGGATGACATCTGTCCATACTCCCGCCCGTCTAAGCCATAGTGTCTTTTCTAGACCTTCCGACGTCGCTTCCAGGAATCGAGCCTCCGTCGGAATCTTATCGGTACGACACAGATGGCAGAGCCACTGCTTCTAGGGATTCCTATACTGAACACATGACCCGTGGGCTCTTGCCAGACACTTAGCACATTCTACCCATTCAACATAACCCTCACGTTGTGGCTCAATCGAAACGGAATGGACTCGCGAGATAGATTCGCAGAGAAGACAAAAACGATCGGGTAAGGAAAATAGAGAGGATGAGGAAGGAGACAGAAGGCCCTCAACATTTTCGTTCCCTTGGGCCGCCATGGGGACACGCGTCACTTCTTCGCCTGTCGAGGGAGGACCCTTACCTGACCGTGGGCTGCTCTGGTTCCTTCCACAGAGTGATCTCCTCGCCTCGTGACACCTTGCCTGGCCTGTGTAGTCGTGTCAATCCGTCTGCGTTTTCGTGCCTCTCTGTCTTCTGATGGACGATGTCGAAATCATACTCCTGCAGCCTTACTGCCCATCGCCCAATCATTCCTGTGTAGTTTGTCAGCTTCTTGAATGCCAGCAAGGCCTCGTGGTCTGTTACGAGGAGGAACTTCTGTCCGTAGAGATACGGGTGGAAGTGTTGAATTCCCCAAACCACAGCGTAGCATTCCCCCTGAGGCGCCGAGTCGTTCTTTCTCTCGTCTGGCACCGTTCGCGGAGCATACTCAACCACGTGTTCCCGGTCGTCCTTCCCTTTCTCAGTCAGGATAGCGGAGATGGCTTCGGGCTGCCAGTCAGTAATGAGTAGGAACTGCCGCTCGGGATCGGGCTGGATTAAAATAGGTGCGGAGGCCAGGGCCTCCTTCAGAGTGGAAAAGGCCCGTTCACACTCCGGGTCCCAGTTCAGCGGCTGGTCCTTCCGTAGGAGGTTCGTCAGAGGCCGAGCGATTCCCGCAAATCCCTTAATAAACCGTTGGTAATACGAGGCTAGTCCCAGAAAGGCTCGGACTTGTGTCAATGACGTGGACGTGGGTGCTTTTCGAACCGCCTCGACTTTCCTCGAATCCGGTCTCAAGCCTCCTCGGGTTACTACGTACCCTAGGAACGAGATCTCAAGCAGGAAAAATTCGCTCTTCTCCAACGCAATCTTGAAACCAGCATCCCGCAGCGCGCCAAGTGTTCATTCAATATGCTGCGCATGTCCATGGAACGACTCAAAATACACCAAAATGTCGTCCATGTACACAATAACGCAAAAAATGATCATTCCCTGAGTTAACTCGGTCTTGTTCACGGAGTTCTAAAAGGTGACATTCATCGCCCTCTGAAAGGTCGCCGGTGCATTGCATATCCCCATAGGACAACGGATTCATTGCCACGTTCCCTTAAATAGTACAAATGTCGTTTTCGACCGATCCACCTTCCTTACGAGGATATGGTGGAACCCGTGCCGAATATCGAATTTACTAAAATAATGAGCACATCCAATCGCATCCAGCAAGTCGTCAATCCGAGGGAGGGGGTACACATCTTTGATCGTGATATCATTCAACTTCCGATAATCGATGCATATGTGAATCGACCCACTTTTCTTCGGGACCAAAACTATGGGGAAAGACCGAAGACCTGTAGCGGGCTTTATCCAACCGTTGGCCTCGAACTCATGGATGCGTTCGAGTACTGCCTTTCGTTCCATGAGTGAGTAACGATAGGGTTTGCAACTTTGCAATGGATCGGCGGATGGTCGCCGGTCTGGATCTCGTGTTGGATTATCAAAGATAATCCGATATCCGCGTCATCGATGTTGATAGCGTCCCGATACTCTGTTAGGATATCTGCAATCAATTGGTGGCTATGAAACACCCGCGGACGCGTCCGCGGGGTCGAGCTCGGATCGCGGACCCAAATGGGTCCGCATCCGCGGCCTACCTCCCGATTTTACATGAATTTTCCTGAATTGAATAAAAGGTAAAACATAATATATATATATATAGAGTTGTAGGGAATTTTAAGCCCTACAACCCCTTTTTTTTTTTTTTTGGATCCGACTTTGTTTAGGATTTAAAAAAAATCAAAAACAAAATTGGATTAAAAATATATATATAAAGAAAAGCAGGAATTTTTTTTGGTCATTTTTTATCATGAGATATATGGTCCGTGAGTTTACCTGTATTTTTTTAGAAATGAATTCATGTTTTTTTTTGCAGAAGTATGAGGTGTTTTGAAAAAATGCAGATGCAAAAAAATAATAATAATATAAAAAAAGGGGCTTGATTGATTGATTGATTGATTGGTGGTGGGGGAGGAGTCGCCCCACC